>JAHWFP010264159.1:6828-40516 GCA_023313725.1 Lithobius niger | reverse complement strand
CGCCATTGTTTTGCTGGAACGCGCAGAAATTAATGCCGACAGACGGAGCTCTTCGATTTCAACTCGCAGCCGATTGAAATAGCTGTGTTGACTGTGAGGAGCTCAAGCGTCTGACGGCCTTAGTTGGCCACTGACTGTCGGCCATATAAGGCCGTCAGACGCTTGAGCTCCTCACAGTCAACACAGCTATCTCAATCGGTTACGCGTCGAAATCGAAGACCTCCGTCTGTCGGCATTAATTTCTGCGCGTTCCAGCAAAACAAAGGCAATCTCCTTGTCGTGTTTTGGTGATGCAGTAATTAAATTGTTTTATCGGACCTAAGTAACGTATTCTTACCGCAATTCTTGCGTTTAGTTATTGTGTAAGTGATCCAAAATTCAAACATGCATGTCAAAATGGATGTAATTGCCCTTTAAAGAACTTTTCCTTGATGGATACAGGGTCCTTGAAGGCATCGTGAGTTAAGCCCATATTCTGAATGACAAGCGGTAACAATTATTGGTATTTTACGTCATGAAGGCTGGCTTGGTTTATTAATAATTTGCATATCTATAACTAACATTTTTACTAATAGAAAATGTTAACTGTGTATGA
Organism: Lithobius niger; assembly: GCA_023313725.1. Taxonomy (NCBI): domain Eukaryota; kingdom Metazoa; phylum Arthropoda; class Chilopoda; order Lithobiomorpha; family Lithobiidae; genus Lithobius; species Lithobius niger. The sequence goes on along the minus strand of JAHWFP010264159.1, from coordinate 39,921 downwards.
GAATATTTACTAACATTTATAACATCATTACTAATACTGCTATGAGTAGTGGACCTGGGAAGGGGTCCGTTGGGTCGCTACGATGCTCGTGCTGAGCATCGTAGCGACCCAACGGACCTCTTTCCAAGATGCAAGATGCACCACGTTTCTGGAATTGGTTCCTCGTACTGGAAAGGGAAATGTCAGGCAAAATATTCTTTCGTCCATTTTATGGCAATACTCTGCTAATGAAATCATGGTTCTGTTCAGTGCGGATCAGTGGTTGTTATTTATTCTTTCATGAAATAATTTAATGCCCAATGCTATTGTTAGATGAGTGTTGTTTGAGACTGAAAGTGCTGTCGAAAGATATGTTGATCTGGTTGTTTCTGGTGTCATCTTTGGTCTTTTTCCTGAAGTTGTAACGAGTATGAACGCAAGCTGCAAAAAAAAATGTCTCCTAACAAATCGTATGAAGATGATTGACGATTGGGTGCTAATGCAGAATCGGTGTAGTAATGAATGAACCACGTACAGTGAATACCATACGTAAACTCAGTGTCGTGCACAGGAGAGGTGCAAGGGAGCATTGCCCTTGCACCTATCCATTTCGCAAAATGCCATTTTTATTTTTTTTAAATGTACCCATTTGCTGGTGAGGCGGTCCGTGAAGAAGGGTCTAGAAGCCTTAAAAAACCTAAGAAAGCCTAAAAGGGCAAAAAAGGACAGAAAAGTTTAAAAAGAGGGGCAGAAAAAGGAAACAACAAAGATCTAAAAAAAAATACAAAAGATCCCCCACTAAAAAGGCTACTGTTCCTTTTTTACTAAAAGTTATGCATGCTCCCTCCGGGTCTGTGCACGCTACTGCGTAATTTCATTTATTTGTTACGGGGACACCTTCATATGAATTCAGTAAATGATACGGTAAAGGCCACGGCATCCAATATGCAAAATACGTTAACCTAATGCATTGTGTAACACTGAAACACCTTTAAGACGTACAATTCAAATGTAAACAAGCATCGGGTGAAATAAAAATGGTTAAGAAACGAGGCATAATTCGCCAGACCTAGATGGCGTCACAACCCGATGAATCCGTTTACAATTTTTAAACCACCACCAGACTTTGTATTTTTTTTAAATTTTTTATTTTTTTTATTTTTTTTTTAGTGCAACTTAGTGGTAGTCACGAATGTAACACAGTCTTTACAGCTAAAAAAAATTCAGAGACTGCTTGTCGGAATGAAGTAGCTTGCCATCACTTTTTCGATCTACGATGCAAAAGAATACCTTTTGAAAAACATAGTTTTAGCGCCGCGGGAGGAAGGGTGGGGGTGGCGTGAAATGAATATTTCATCAGCCCACCACCGCTGCTTTTAGGTATTAATGCAAAAATTACAGGCGTCTTAATCCTCGGGTGTTAAAATACGCTTGATTGGTGCCTATTTAATTGGTTCGCCGGGATTACGTAGCAGCGTGCATCAAAACTCCTAAGCTGATTTTCTTTTCGTGGCGGCCGCAAGTGTTTTTTTTTTTTTGGTCAAACCTGGTTTGTGCACGCAACGGACTAGAATTATTTTTTGCTTCACTGCCCTCCATACCAATTTTTCGCCCGAAGGAAAAATTTTGCGTAAATAGAAGGTTGAGAAAAGTTGGGAGTTGTTTGAAGTTATTAAAAGTGTGTATAGAATGTTTATTCATCGTGTAAATACTGACAAAAAATATTCATGGAAAAATAAAATGTGGCAAACCTTTGAATGATAAGTAACTTTAAAACGCATGCATAGAAATGATCTGATCCAGTTTTTACATTGCTGCTGAGAAAACGTTTGAAACAGTGTCATATATTAAAATCATTGCCGAACAGAACACGTTTCAGAATTTGATTAATTGTTGAGTTACAGTCCTAAAAAGTATATGGTTTTAGGAGGGGAGGGGGGGAGGAATTCATTTCTTGGATCGAGGTTTTATTCAGAATCGTGAATAACGTGTCATGGTTGTAAAACCCGTTCGGCCACTCTAAATCTTTTAAGTGTACCACAAGGATCAGTTCTGGGCCTTGCTTTGTTTTTGTATTCATTTTGTACACGATTGTGTTGTGCCCAAATCTGCCGATATTTCTAGACACAAATTTGCAGATGACATGATATGCATCATTATCAGTGGACATTCCTGTTGATCCCGTGTTTCTTTAAAAAAAATGATGGGCAGATCTCTTTGATTGATCACAGCAAGGAAATTGCCTATTGCTTCACAGAAAAAAAAACAGATAGTTTATAGAGAGAGAGAAAAAAAAGTTTTATTCAGGTTTTAAGTCATCAACTGACTCACTTATCTTACAGGACGTATCGAAGGCAAAAGATGGGGGAGGGGGTTGCCATGATGAAAAAATCTGACTGAACCCCCACTTTTTCCCAAAAGGTTTAGAATTTATTTTGGGGGTGTCACATCATCCCTACCCCCTCAATAATTTCGGACCTGCTCATCCTCACTTCAACCAGACGGTATACTCTAATTAAAACTTAAGCGTTGTTTCCCTCTAGTGATGTAAACATGGGCTGTTAAAGTATTTCGTTGCCCCGTTATTGAACGAGCCAGTCCTTCACGTTGCTAGGGACATTAACAAAACTCAGTTTGTCGAGAGAAGCTTTGCGAGGGCTTTATTTGGATTACACAATGTGTCTTTCGCTGACCACCTCAAGCACGTCAAATTGGAAACTTTGCCAGCTTTGTGCGTTATACGCTCATCTCTCCTTAACTTACTGCCCTTCTTCCTTGTCTTGGTGCTGCTGCGGAAATCCCTTTTTAGGACCTGGCATCTCTTCTGAAGATTTCTTCTTCCAGGGATTTTTTTTTTTACCAAGCCAACTTGCACTTTGCTGTAAGTGGATCTGATCTATCAAGCAAATGTGTGCCTGATACTCATGGTAATTTAAATTTAAATATCCTCCTACTGGGACATTTAAGATATTAGAGGAATTTGGTTCGAGTTGAGAGGCTCGGTCCCTTTACTTTTAACGAGCTTCCGTAGATTTCGACGCATTTGATGTGTCTACACCCTTAGTCAAATGTTGCTTGCCAGTGTGGGTGTAAGACTTGCACATTGATAAATAGTATATCTGTTCTCCTGAAGTCCCTACTTCCAAAAACTTTGGCAGAAATTAATGATTTGCTTAAGGCAAACCTTGACCACAACCCAAGCTTTATTACTGACACAATAGCCTCCCAAAATCGTGACCAGACTCGAGGAGAGACCGCAACCTCCTACATTGGAGAGTTATAACATTTAACTACATATCGTAAGTTTGGCACGTTTTTGAAGGAATCTCTACGGGATAGTTTTTGTGTATGGATTTGCAGGAAGGTGAAGACGAGTAAGGCGCCTGCGTATGGCACCTCCTTCCTGGGGGCGCCACTCTGAATTCCTGCCAATCTAACCGTAGTCCGTGGAAGTGGGTGGCAAACCACAAGTATATTTTTAACCGATGGCGTGCACACAAGTTCGCAACACCATAAGAAGGACATATTTGGACTTGATTTAGTGCTCGCTTCGCAATTTCTGGATGTTTTGTTACCCGAATATTAGTGTTTTTCTTTTAATGATCAGATAACTGAAATTAAAGAAAAAAAAAGTTTGTATAGAGGCACTTCACTATACTTGTGTCTTGCTTCTTGAAGCATTAAGTCTAAGTTTGTAAAGTCACAGACTGTCGTATAGACTTGGTCATGTACGAACTAGCTGGAATCGAATATGTATTGTATTCAACCTGCAACCAATCCATAGGGCCATTGGTCATTCCGCCCGAGCACGACCAAGTGATCAACCGATGAGCCTACCAGTAAGCAATCTTTCCAATCCGAACTCCAAAGGTAAGGATAGCCTTCTATCCAAAGTTAACTTCTTTGCACGATACTACGTAACCATCAATTTTGTCAGTCTAGTTTTCAGTGGTAGATTAATTAAATTATAAACATGTTATGGGTGAATTTGCTTCAGCAAAGGCTAGAAAAATTGACCTGAAAAATGTTCAAAATTTTTAAAGCAGGACAAAATTTTACACCTAGACCCTGACTGTCAAAGCTTGTCTATGTTCCTTCTAGGTTTTGACTTTTAGATCCTTACTCTAACATTAAACGTTCAGTTTTTGTTTATTACTAGTAGTATAGTTAGTGTTTAGTTGTTTAAGCCTAAATACAACATTCGTGAACATTTTTGTTTTAAACGAAATGCTGTCGGGTAGGTGGGGAGGGGGGGGGGGGAGCGCTGCTCAGATGGTTCGCCTTGGGCACCTAGCCTATGCCCATGGGGATTAGGAATCGGGAGACACAGAGAGAACATATAACCATTGACCATGGTTCCAGATAAGGCTGATTTCGACAAAGCTTGTGAAGTCACGCTTGCCTATGAATGTGCAGAGGAAAACATTGCCAGATTTCAGGCCAATAGTTCTAGTTTCCATGTTAGACTAAACGTTGTAAAGGTAACAAAGGCCACATAAGGTGTCACTGTTGCATCTTTTCTGGTCACGTGCATCCTGACTGCAAATTTAAAGACTAAGTGTCAAATCTGCGGCTCTGTTGGCCATTTAAAAGCGGTGTTTAAGTCGAAAAGTTTTGACAAGCCACACAGTCGTCCAACAAGGTTAAAACCAAAAAAGTATAATTTTAATTTAGGCCAGCACCGGAAATAGAATTTCAAGTATTCTAAAAAAGCACCTAAAGTTGGTAAAAGAGTCAGCAAATAATAGCTTGACTGTTTCGTGAATTAGAGATCCAGAACTGTTGACTGAAATGAATGGTCAGAAACTATTGGTTGTGATATAATGGTAATTCCGAGGGACTGGTATACAAAGTACTTTAACAATCCAGAATTAAAGTCCACATCGATCACTCTGAAGTTGTGGTCACGCGAGGTAATCGAACCTCCATGAATTTAAAAGTTAACAGCTTTTCCGTAAGAGCTGGATCGCAAAGTTTAATTTCGACCTGTGACAGTTCTATAGGAGAAGATGAAGGAGAAGATATGTCAACTTATGCCAATTCGGTTTCTGAAGAGGAAATTTTTGTTATGTACCCAAAACTGTTTTCACTACTGGGCACTATTACGGATTTTAAAGCGAATATCAAAATCAAGCCTAACACTAACCCAAGATTTATGGCTCCAACCGTAACTCTTGCTTTAAGGGGGAAGGTTGAGGCTGAGTTAGAACGCTTGGTAAAGAGGAACTGTTTAGTGAGCTGGCTGGCTGTGATAAATTCTCCCTTACCAATTTATCTGACGCATCCCTGCAAAAGGCCTCAAAGCCGTACCTCGAGGCCTATTTAAATGGCAGAGGGTTCTGTTAGGCCTAGCTAGTACCCCTGGGATCTTTCATAAACATATAAAGGCGTTTCTTCACACTATTCCCAGGGCACGTTCCTTTCAACGACAGCCTAGTTGCCGGGAAAGGTGCATAGCATGATGTGATGCTAAGCAAAGTCTTATCCTGCATGCAGGAAGGCAGATTGAGAGTCAAAAAGATGAAATGTCGCTTGAATTGCACACAAATGAAATATCTCGGTTTTCAAATTGCTAAGAATGGCACGGCCAATATCCCAGAAGTATTGGATGCTATTCAAAAGGCATTAGAAGCATCCAACATTAACGAGTTAAGGTCCTATTTAGGGTTTTGGATCCACTACAGAAAATTAGTGCCTCATCTGGCTTCTAAACTGAGTCCTGTAAATAGGCAATTTAGTCCAAAACACCACTTGCACTGGACCAAAGAGCATTCAAATGCCATGGCTGATGCTAGACAAGCATTTCTTCAAGCTAATGTATTAGTTCACTGTGACCCTACTTTACCTTTTAAAGTAATTTGTGATTCCCCCCCCCCCCCCCACGTTTGAGCAGTGTCAATAAGGTGCATGTTATGCCACCCGGGGAAGACAGGTTTATTGCCTTTGCATCTCGGAGTCTGAACAAAGTCAAGCAGTCCTATGCTCAATTTGAACGGAAGACACTTGCGGTGGTCTTCGAAGTAAAAAAATTCCACCAATTTTTGTATGGAAGACGTTTCATTCTTCAGACAGACCAGAAGGCCTTCTTCTGGATTTTTGGTAACAAGGTATTCATTCTAATCATGGCAGCCTCACGTGTCCAACACTGTATCCTATTTCTGAATGGCTGCTAACTCGATGTCATCACATCCCTGGCAAGGCAAATTTTACTGCTGACATTTTTGTCACATATGCCCCTGAAGAATGAAATGTCTGGTATTGTTGAGCAGTTACCTGTTCTACATTTACAGAATATAGAATCCTTGCCGATCCTGAAAGAACAGCTTGAAACACTATCCATAAAGTTAAAGTTTTATCTCGGGTTTATTGCCACATTAAGGATGGCTGGCCACTCAAGATGGACGACGACACTATGAATCGATATTTTCTAATGCGTAATGAGCTATATTTAGAGCAAGCCTTTATTTTGGGATCACCACATTATTGTTACTACTGTTTTGCACCAACAAATTTTAGGCAAACTTCACTTAGGTCATTGTGAAATTGTTCACATTAAAGCCCTTGTGAGGTCTAGCGCATGTGGCCAGGCATAGATAAAGCCCTAGAAGTTAGGGTGAAATCTTGTGATGCCAGTGAAATGCACAGATTCAGGTGTTAGTGTTCAAACCACTCATGGGAATATCCTACTGCGGTGTGGTACTGCTACATGTTGATTTTGTTGGGCCTACTAACGGAATGAGCTACCTAGTCATTATTTTCGGCCCCTCTAAATTCCCTTTTGTGCATAAAGTAAAACGCACAACATTTGCAAAAATTATACGAGTATTTCAAGGGTTTTTGCTGCTACCTATGGCTTTTGCAAAGTTGATCACATGAAATTAAAGTGTTGGTTTCGTATAATGGACCTAATTTAATATCAAGAGAATTCGAACATTATTTAAAAACGTGTGGCGTCCGACATATTACAAGTACCCCATACTATTCACAATGTAATGGGGTTGCCGAGAATAAAATACTTTCCCTTACGAAATCTCTAAAGGCAGCACGTCAAATGGGGAACTGCTGATACTGCATTGCTCAATTATTTAGTGGCGCCCAAGACTATAAAACATTGCACAGCATAACAAAGCCCTAGCATGCTTTCCCCCTAAATCGTGAACGTCATACTCAACTAACACAACTGATATTGTTCACAAGAAACAACGAAAGCAACTATTGCTGGTAAGTAGAAACCGAATTTAACCTATGAACTTGACGACATTGTGGAGGCACAAAACTTTACAACGGGGAATTTTCATCCGTGATTGAAGGGACGAATAATTAAAAAAGTCACCCTCGGCAGTTTCTTGGTGCAATTACCAGCTATGTAAATCATTTGACGACTCTGCAGCCAGCCAGTATTTGATCGGATGATGTTCATGTGCCTTTCCGTAAGCAGGACACTGGATTTCAGAACTGCAGTCTCCATGGTCATGAGCACCAAGTTCATTGAAAACAATGATAACCGGTTGACACAGTGGTATTTCAAAGACATCTCCAAAACAACAACACAATACCACCACCGAAGAACAAACACAGTTCAACAATTAAATTTTCGGAGAACTCCAATCTCCTTCTTCGGAATTAACACCAAAACCACGAAAAAATAGGTTTACATCACAACTTCTTTCATTGTATACAAATTTGAACGCTTGCGCTCGCGCACGTCAGCAGGACCACTGATCTGTCGGTGAATCTGGAATGCCCACTCTTTGTCCAGGGCCGTGCCAAGTTCAGGCCTGACCAGCAGGTTGATGTTGGTGTAGCTGGGAGATGCTATCTATGTTCATGAGAGGAACTCCGTTCATCTCGAGCATCTTGATGAGGAGTGACTCTAATGCTCTAAGGGGGTTGTCATGGAGGACATAGCAGCCCCCAGGTACACCAACATCAACCTGCAGGTCAGGCCTGAACTTGGCGCGGCCCTGGACAAAGAGTGGTCAGTCCAAATCCACCGACAGATCAGTGGTCCTGCTGACGTGCGCGAGCGCAAGCGTTCAAAGTTGGATACAACGAAAGATGTTGTGATGTAAACTAATTTTTTCGTGGTTTTGGTATTAATTCTGAAGAAGAAGATTGGAGTTCTCCGAAAATTTAATTGCTGAACTGTGTTTGTTCTTCGTTGGTGGTAGTGTGTTGTAGTTGTTTTGAAGAAGCACCACGTTCCTCAGTCAAACCCGACTGGAATGATTTTGCCCCCTGATGTTCCCCAGTCAAGCCCGACTGGGATGCTTTGCCGTCTGCTTCCCCCAGATAGCCAGCTAAATTGCCTGAATTCTGGAAGTCCAATTGCCGGAGGTGTGCATCGCGAAAGTGTTTACCGTCGTGTTAGCAACGTGCCCACCCCTAGGATTGCTTTTCCGCTCGCACGGCATGGTTTTGTGCCTTCAACTTCACAGACTGTCCATGAATCAGAGTTGGGTTCACCATCTAAACTTACCGGGGGTTTCTCAACAGAGTATTATGCATTTCGGCTTGTTAGGGTGCATTTATAATATTGATTTCGACGCATATGCGTGACGCTCGGCGCGTGAAACTAGAGTTTTTGCCATGCTCAACGCTTAAGCGCGACCATTTACAATTGTAGAATAGGTGGGTCAACGCGCGCGTTTTGCTATTTTCAAGCGTCACACGAATATCTACTGGACCTAGATTGGTGAGCGCCAAGCGACGCTCGCACGCTTAGTTGTTGCATGCTGGGATAAAAAAATGGCGGCATCGACGGATTCCATCGGCGCCCATCGGCGCCACAAGAAAGGAAAACGTGGTGTGTTAAAAGGTTGAATGCTCAAAATAAACTGCCAGATATCTTAATTACAGTGACCTTGACCCGTATGGCATCGAAACTTGGCGCTGTAGAAGGGGGAAGTTGTGAAACAACATAGTTGGAACGGAGTATCGGTCAGCATTATCAAGCTCACGCACCTGCTCACGTGTTTGATTTGTAAATGAAAGAGCGTTTGCTTTAGCGTGACGATACCACGAGCGGGCCAAGCTGATTGTCCGCGCGCACTGCTTTGCTCTTGAACTGGCGTACGCGTTGAGCGCCACGCTCACGCACAAGCTTTTATATTGCAAACGCAGCCTTAGCGAAAGGCTCCTGAGTAGCTAAACCACTGCATCAACTTTTATAGTTGAGGAACTTTTCTGTAGTGCTGCCAAGTTATTATATGGAATTTTCAGTGTTAATTTGTTTTCTTGCACTTTTATATTTTGCATATAATTTCATTCCTTCTTGTTTTCAGGAACTCGTTATTTTACTTATTTATTGCGTTGTTATGAACGTTTTTATGTTTTTGTTTTATTTTATGTTTGTTTTATAGTTGCATTTTCATGGTGGTTCTTTTCGTATTGGTATTTATGCAGTTTATTTTTTTTTAAAGATATCTGACTATTTGTATGGAGGAGTGATAGTAGTGTTTGGATATTGTTACCCAATACCAAAACATTTAAGATACATTTATAGCACTACTTAGAGGGTTCTGTTGTCTGCTGCACACTTCTTACCATCTTAGAGCAACCATTTATCCTATAACATATTTGTCCTTATGACATCACATGATTACGTCATGCACAGAGTTAATAAAAGGGGCTGCACCTATTTAGGGGCTTCCACACTTCACTTAACCTTCAACTGCTTAGTTCAGTCCTTTCTGCCATTAGACACTTTGTCAGTGTAATCCACAGACACGACAAGCAGATCTGCTTGGATGTCCACATTTGTGGTTTTTCGATATGCCCACTTAACGCCTGGAATCCATTCTTTCCCACATACGTTTGTACATTTCGTTCGCATTGTTTGTTCGCACGGGGATATTTCAAATGCCTTTCCTTTTTTGGTACTGCAGTCATAGCATATCAACAAAGCGAAACTTGAGAGAGTGAGATGTCTGCGAACACTTGGCAAACTTATGTGAAAGACTAAGATTGTAATATGTGCCTGTAGTTCGAAATTAACGTAAAATTACGGTTGCTAAAATGATCAATCCTCTCTTTTCTTCTTTCCCCACTCGGTTCAGAGTCAGTATCAAATTATTAGCAAGATCACAGGAAAACCGACAATGAAAATCTAGTCGAAAATAACTCCGTAATAACTCCTTTCTCACAGGTCAGGAAGCCGAAACTCAGTTTTAAATTCTTAATTTCCCGGAAATGTACAAGTTTTACAGGTGTATCCACAGAAAACTCCAGGTGTTTTACGCATAATTTAGTTGAGGAAATAAACACTGTGCCTGATATTGTTATTAAGATTCGCATGAAAATCATCAAACATCTAAAAAAAAAAAAAACCCACAATAACCAATAAATAGACTATTCCATCCAAATGTGTCAAAAATTACATTTTATCAATGACACTGAAACTAGGATTTTGCTTTAAGAGATATTAATAATAATAAGCCTTCTCAATTAATAAACATTGAACGTACAACGGCAGTTGTGTTTTTTTTATTTCCTTGCTTTTGCCACGATATTCTAAAAGTTGTTTACTTTCGAAACGATTTCCCTGTTTTTCATTTTCCTTGATATTTTCAAGTCTTCCATGTTTTGTCGAATTCTGCTTGTGTGAGGTAAATCGGTAAGGGTTCTATGTTAACATAATAGTTAAGAAAATGTCAGATGGGCTGTTCCCAAACCACACACAAAAAAAAACAAGTTGGGTAAAACGACCAAAGTCGCTGTGGGTTAGGAGCGAAATTGGATTGGCCAACCAGTCCGATACGATACGTCAAAGCTGAAGGACTAAGTCTACACGGTGTGGCTTGAGTTTTCCAAAGCTTTAAAGCTGGAGCCACACTGGCAGAACGGTTCCACTTGCTGCGTTATTGGTTTCCGATAAATTATGTAACGGTATACGGGACGGAAGGCGTTATGGTTACTAGCTCTTGTGCCTCGCCTGTGTACTAGGTTCGACGCCGAAAACAACGTCTGGTGTTTTGGTTTAAGCTGTTGGGATTCTTGGCACAAACCGCGAACAAAATGGCGAGAAAACAACGGAAAAAAGAAAAAATGCAAAAGCGTACGGGCCTAGCGGAAAGATAGGTCATTTTCCAGAGGAGCTGTAGCTTTTAACAGCATTTCGAACTCATACACGGGGGTCAATGAAAAGAAGGGCAATAAACTATTCGCAGCCATTTAAAGGGGGATTGCTACCAAATAAAAGTGCAGCATCTGACGCCATCAAGCGTTATCATTTCTCTCTAGCGCTTACTCGCTGCACGCAAAGGATTGCACAATGGAATAACTTTTAACACAACACACAAGCTGCGTGCCACCTTATTAATAAGTAAAAATGAGGTACGACCTCGTGCATTGGAAGCAAAATGTAAAGATTAACGATATTATTGTCACTAGATGGCGCCACGGCAGATTCTTCATATTTACCGTGGTGCCATCAGGGGGTTGAAACCCTAGCAGCTCCTACAGTCGTAACGTAACTTCAGAGAAGTGTTACTAGCGCACCTCTTGACAAGGAATGCAGAAGAACGGACAACATGGCGCAAGAAATCGGAGCTTAAGCCGGCCCAGATTGGAATTCAAAGGTGCCGGCAAATAAACATTGCGTTGTCGAGACTGCCTAAACAATTCGTGGTATTTTAGAAACCGCATATGGCTAATGTTAGCTAACACAATGTACCTTCACGAAATTCGTTCTCCCACGCTCTCCTTATTGTTGTTTGCCAGATAATTTTAAGCTGCGTGATTGCAACGTACGGTGGTTTGTTGGGACACACAAATATTTTTCTTTACACACACAAAACTTTTATGAAACCACAACAAGATGGGCCACTGGCGTGGGCGCAGTTTACATCGTCCTTGGTTTTAGTGTGTCATATTTGTTGTTGGAAACTTGAAGTTCCGGTTTCATGAGAGCATTGTGTGTGTACAAAACAAATTGTTTGTTCCAACTATCCACCCTAGTAACGACACGCGTTTCCTCCTGTTTGCCTCCGCTGTTTGGCCCTGCATCCCGCTTGTCTCCCTAGTTGACGATGACGTCACTAAATAACGCAACTGATTGTTGGTGTTTGTAGGAGTATGCCCTTCCCATAACGAAGGGAGTATATTGATCTAAGGTGCCATCTATACCACGAGCCACTGCTGTTTGCCGTGATGTCATCATGAGTTAGCCAATGACGAACGAGAACAGCGGATATTTGGCCGTCTGAGTGGATTATCCAAGTCACATGATACGTGCGACACGGTAAACAACCTTGGCGCGTGGTTTAGTGACAGGATTTTTACATAAATCACATGACAGTGTACGAATTATTGGCGGCAGCACGCTATAGTATCGGCCCAACCAGTTGCGGAAAACGTGGAGTCTTATTTTTAGCTGGCCGCGATCGCCATATCTTTAATAAGGGATGCGAAAACAGGTTGCAAATAACGAAAAGGAAACTAGACTTGGAAGCAAACAAAGGTAAACATGATAGCTACTTAAAAACAAAATGCTAAAATGCGAAAAAAAACCAGCGAAGAGCAGCACCTCATACCAAAATACAAAAAGCCCACGTGAGTATTGCACCCAGATTTTTAAGGCGCATTAACAAAAAGGTAAAGTCATTAAAATGAACATAAATATACATTTAAAATAAATGTTATTTGCTCCGCCAACAATAGGTCCAAAGCTTGTTTCCAAGTTTAGTTTAAGGGTCCCTGCTCACTAGGCAACCAAGTCGTGCGGCCAGTGGTCGTCGCGGCCAAAAAACACGGCGACGTGCGCCGCGGCTACGTCCGTCTTCCACTGATTAGGGTCCCCGCGCGCTAGATGGCAAGACCCCGTGACCAGATAAAAATGTTTACGTATATTCTCGGTATGCTTTCGGCCTTACTCTCGATCACGTGGCGAAAAATGATTAGGGGCAAGCATTGTCCCCCTGTGGTCGCCTGCACGCCGCTCACGATCCCAGTAGCCGCTTCGGCTGACTGGCCGTGGTGACCGTGCGCGGTGCTACATACACCGTAAGCATTCTCATTGGCTGCAGCAACCTGGTCGCATGGCCTAGTGGCCTACTGCGCGGGGGCCCTTAGAGTCAAGTAAAAAGGTGGCTGACTTGCAGACACCCAGAACTTGGCATAGACTAAGAGAAGCAGCCAAGTTCTCCCAGAAGGATGGGCCTTAAGGCCGCTAAAAGTTAATTGTTTGAAAGAGCGCACGAAGGGTTTTATTCTCAGGGCATGAAGCGTTTTTTTTTTTAAGTTGAAAAAAAAAATGTCCTATCCTCATCGCCAACTGTAATGTCCTAGACATGGACACACCTAAGCCCTGCGTGGCACCAATGGTAAATAACTAACACGGACCACCAGTGTGTAGGCTACAGCTGAGAAGACACTTTACTTCCTGTAAGGAGTGGTATACAACAGGACCTGTACAACAGGAAGTCATGTGATGTAATAATATCATACATTAATTGGCCTAGTCTAATAGATGGGTTAGGGTAATCTGGGTAGAGTTAACATAATGGTGTTAAATTGGTGGTGGCCATTGTGGAGCCACAAGTAACGACTCCACAACGCATCCTTGCTTTCACCAAACACTTTCTGGAGCCGATGACTATGTCAGCCCGAGCTACATTCCCATGATAACCTCGAAACAAACATAAGGGCCGTCCAGCGTCACACTAAAAACGTGGATCCTAAGAAAGTCTACGGCACACTTAAGAAAGCAATCATAATTTGTAGTGATTCAGGGTGGCGTTTAAAAATGCATGATGAAATTCCTTGATTTTGCCAGGTTTTCCAGACCGATACTGACACCTTTCCCTGATTTTTTTTTCGGTCGAAGGAAAGTGCAGTATACAGGACTTAAAATTTTTTTTTTCACGTTTCACTCAATTCTCAAATCGCAATAAAAGTGTCGCATTGCTTTGTTAAATGAAAAATTGCACTCCCCTAACTGGTATTGGTAAAGAGTAGGGAAAAGCCTTATCTGGACAAAACTAGAACTGCACTTAGGCCCACATTACTTAGGCCAAAGGAGCTATCGCTTTATCAGAAATGAAACAAAAAGGTCAAGAAGTATTAAATGAAATAAAGAGAAGGTAAAAAAAAAAGCTCCGAATTAGCTATTCTTTATAGATGAAAAAGACTTTCCGGAAAGTGTTGATATTCCCTGACTTTCAGTACACCTTTATCAAATTCCCTGATTTTTACCTGGAATTTTCCAAAATTGATAAATTCCCTGAATTGTCCCGGTTTTCCAGGTAGAACACCAACACCACCCTGTGATTCCGTGGACCAAACAACATTGTAGCCGGTGGAAGCAGAGTAGTTTCCATATAATTAGGTGAGATGCCAGTTCATTAACAATGTTTATTTAAATGTAGATAAATAATACTGGAGTAAGATAATAAATAAATAAATAAAGAAACGCCCGCCGTATAGCGTCAGGAATGGTTTTCACTGTAGTACACCCAGACGCTATACGAGGGGTGTTTACAAATCTTGGATGGGAGTGTGGGTGAATTGTACACAAAGTCATTTGTTTTATTAGTCAACAGAAAAGCGAAAAAGACTAAAAACATCGTTTGCAACATTTACGCATCTTTGCCTTAAGGCATAGCGAAACAAGAAAATACGCAGGGAATCCAACAAACAGTAATGCAAGCAACAATTTTCTTTTTTTTCTTCGGAGAATGCGTCACTGACGCCGTAGTCGGTAAGAAATGACTGTTTGGAAGGGAAGTTATACTCAAGTATAGAGGCGGTGCTTTCTGTGGCGATATGAAGCGATACCGCATCGCTTCAGACGCTAATCGCAAAGCGGCGATAATTCGAAGACATCATTACATTCGGCAAAAAAGAAGAATTATATTTAACGTTGGCAGCTAAAATTTGTGCAGTTGTTATACACGGTGTCTAAAAAAAAGAAAATAGTCGACTTGACGTCACTCTCAACTGCCAAGTTGATCTCGGGACGAAGCGGGAAAAAATCTGCTAAGAAAAACCAAGGAATGTGCCACAATGGAAACTCGATCGCCTTTCCAGGGCCGTTCTCTTCCTGAATAACTAGGAATGGGCTAAGGCCAGCATTGAACCAGGGACCATGATACAGTCGGCCCTACCCTCATCCCCGTTTCTAGTTTTGTCAAGTTCTCTTACGGATATAAAGGTATATTCATAGAGAACTTGACAAAACTAGAAACGGGGATGAGGGTAGGGCAGACTGGTTTATCATCTCTTTGTAGCCCGAGCTACTGGTTAAGGTCAAGCTGTTTTGACCAGGCTGCAATTACAGATCGGCTACAACTAGAGACTGGCTACTACAAAGAAATTTACGAAAGAAATTTTTGAAAAGAAATTTACGGTATCAATACATGTAGGACAAGTGTCTGACATTAAAAACGGTAAATAATTATGCTCTCATATAGAATTTTTGAAAATCAAGCCACTTTGACTCAGCTTCCACTAGAGACCGGCTGCTACTAATTCTTAATTGAGAAAACACCGGCTACAATAAGAGACCGGCTAATTGAGGAGCCAGCCTCAATTAGAGGATTTACGGTATATATTTATTAGCTCATATGCAGGAACTAATAAATTCATAGGGAGTGTTCGTATTGTTACTATCGCTTCGTATCCTGTGGTGTCTGTGGTCCCAAGTTTCTTGGTTGGTACTATGCATACTATTATTACTGGATGTGGCGCCTACACGTCATCACTTTTTATTGGGTATTCCCCTAATTAAGTATGCTTGCGGGCACATCATCTAGGGGTTCCACGAGTTTGTATTAAAGATTTATAAATATATATATATACCGGGTGCTGCTCTTTAACTGATCTATCTAAACATAAGTATTGTGTCTTTATTGCACGCTGTGGCAAAAGGCCACCTGGTTACTGTAGTAATGTAAGCCTAAGCCTACATTGTCTGACTTGTTACAAGGTCGTCTGGAGGAGAAGCTGTGGATTTCGATTCCCGGCACCAGGCTGGTTGATTCAACATCGCCAAAAATCGTATTTTACCGAAGCAACGCTAAAATGCGTCACAATCTGGCACGCGCTGGTGCGAGTTTAATTCCGGATCTCAAACTTTGAAATTATGCCACCCCAGCAAAGTTGCTCTGATGACGTCATTTGCGAAATCTATCAAGCCCAAGGTCCACATGACGTCATATTATAATGACCCATTGTCACTTCGAAATTAATATTCACGTTAGTTGAGATGATGCTATGTGATCAATTGTTGTAACAATATATAGCGTATGAATTGCCTGTACTTAATGTTTGTCATCAATTGTAATGGCTCGAGGTCGCCTGACCTTCTGACTGGTGCTCCTAACAATTAGATGATAACGAGGATTCATTTCGCCACGAACCCTCCAACAACCCACATCCAAAATTTCGGCTATCATAATTAGAAATATTTCCCTTTTTGGTCCCAATTCCCCCAACTTAAATTTACCCCAGCCAAACCCTGTTGTCAGTGTTTCACTGCAACCCAGAAATAGCTAGATTAACTTTTCCAACCAAATAATTCCAAAATCCGCCATCATTTTGACTGACCCCAAGCAAGCCTAACATAATATTCCATTTATGGCCCTAAACCAAAGCTGGAGTCGCCCCCATAAATCAGGCGAGCCAGAGCTTATCACCGCTCAAACTTATAATTAAAACACAATTAGAACTGAACAACGACTTTGCACCTTATTCCATCAGCTAGGTTTTTAATTTGGAATTACCCCAACCTGTAGCTTGACCCATGTTACGTTGCCTACTTGTCGTTTAGCTGTGGCATTGATGTTGTGGAGCAGTCGTACGAACCAATAATCGCCACAGCGCGTGAACTGGCGTTTCGGTAAGAGGCGAAACACGTGACTTCACCCCAGTCGGCCTTGTCTCGAACAGGGCATCTGCATCACTTCTTCACGTACGTGAAAGGCAGTTCCTCACGGAGGAGTCGCGTTGCCTGGACCAACCGTAGCATGAATGGTATTTTTTCGCACCTTTCTATTAGGTTAAAACCTTTACAGAGCATTTTTAACGTGTGTTATCCCAGAAAATAGTTTCCATCAGTTGTTCCACAATCGGCCGCGTGGGATCGCAACTCTGGTTTCCAGCCCGGGTATCGGGGTACCAAGCCGATTTACAACCCCGAAAATCCCGGTTTTGGCAGAGCCAAAAACCCGGGTTTTCGGTTTTAATATTATGGTGAAATGGAGGGGACTTCGCTCAATTTTCGCTCCATTATGAAGAGGCAAGTGCGATGCGTGAGAGTTAGGCTGAACCTGCGTGGCCACCGGCTGATGATAACCTTGAACAAGCCAGAAAGCCTCTTTATTCCCCATTGCCATAGCAACCAGCATTGTTGCTTGTTTATTCATGTTCCGGTTGCGGGCTGCATCTAGCTCAGTTTGTGGCTACGTTACTGCGAACGAGAACCTTTAGTCGTCTATTGAAATCGATGCAAGTTAATGTTAAACAAAAATTCTGAGTTCCTGCTTTCAAACTTAACGAGTTAGGATCAAAATAGTAAATATAACAGTATAGGATTTGTTTTAAAACCTTTCCTAAAAAGCGCGTAAGAAGTCAATAAATATTATCAATTTATTTCAGTTTTTTTTTGTTAATTTAATATTAGCAATTTTTGCGTTGCATCTTGTTCAATTTTGTGGAAAAACCGGGTACCCGAAAAAAAAACCCGCGTTTTATATTTTTCAAACCCGAAAACCTGGGCTTGGAATTAATTAGGGCCGGATTTGGAAACCCTAGTCGCGACCCAAAAAGAGACATGGAACATGCGGTAATATTATCACGGACACTCCGTCGACCCCTAAGGACTCTCTTTTATGTCACTCCTGATATTAGGCATTCATGGGATTCGATCCGATCCGTCGTTTACTTAGTTATTTTTTTTCTTCTGCTTGTATTGGCGGCATGCTGTAAAAGACGTACCAAAGAGGTAAGTGTACATTTTAAATAAAAAAAAATAAGCCTTGTCGGCTTTGTTGGAACATTACTAGCCCACATTTAAAATCTACGTAATAAGATCGTTGAACTCAAAGACCACTACTCTTTTTTAAGAGAGAGCCAAACAATCACTTTAACAACCACTTTATACTTGCGGTGCACGGCCCTAATCAATGCTACGTTTCAAAGTGATCGGCAACGGTAAGACCTTTGTAAATGAAAACATAATCCTATGAGGCATTGTTGGCGATTTCAGACAAAAAAAAGATGCCAACGCTGCCATTCTAAAGGGTTCAACTTTGTTCTGCAAAAGCGTATTTATTTATATTCCATAGAAATATTCAAATGTCAGTGCCTGGAGACCGGACCCGGAAAAGCGGTCCGTGCTGCGTCGGACTTCGGGTCGCTGATTGAGTGAGTGAAGCGAACGAAAATCAGCGTTTGTTAGCCAATATGCGCAAAAATCTGATTGGTCGGGTTTCCGGTTTTTGGTGGATTTCCATATAATACCATCCGTGCGTAGCACGGGCTTCCTCTAGTTGTAACATAACACTGATACAGAACATGTAAAATACAAGCCGGGAGTTTCGTGGGCAGGACCATTTCAGTTAAAAAATTTTTTTTTTTTTGATTTGGAATAAACACTTTGGTACGCACAGATTCGTTCAACCTTATATTCGGTTTTCAACTTATCTCACTATTGCCGAATAGTGTTAACTAATTCAATTGCTACTATCGTACCGCAATCAAAATCCTTCATATACCTTCCGGCAAAAGTACAGAGGAAAAAAAAAACATGGGGCGACCCACCTCGTATTTTGATGTCGAGATGGGTGCCTACGGCAATCGGAGGGAAAAAGTCGATTTTGGGTCGTTTGCTTTAGGCCAACGGAAATCCACTTTTGCACTTGCAATACCATTTCCACTCACAATCCCACCACCACCGCCCGTCGACACAGACTCCGTCAATTAAGCCAACCGCGTCTCCGCTCCCACCAGAGTTCGATTTTAGGGGTTCGTCAATGAACGTAATTAAACGAAGAAAATCTACAGGGGAGCGTACAGTGGGTCCGGGAGGGAGTTGGGGGGGGGGTTGGATGAGACAGTCCTGCGGTTGGTAAAAATGATTATTCAAAAAAATAACAAACGTGGCTGCTAGTCTGAACCATTTAGTCGTTAATTCTGGAATAAAAATTGTTCACAGAAAAAAAAACTTTTTGGATAAGTTTCAAGTTGCTTTCGACTTTTGAACTTTCTCTTCGTGAGGATGTAGCAACGACGGCCGCTGCATCAGCCACTTCATCGTAGACGTGGAAAACATCCGAAGTCGTACACTATGGCGGATATTGTTTAGAACAGAAGCATGGACAAAGACATCCGAGAGGAGCAACTTTTATAAAAGAGCACGATGAGGTTTTTTTTTTCTGGGGACCTCTTCAAACATTTTTTCCCAAAACACTGGATTGTAACGCCGATTGTGATGCAATGACACGTAGCCATGTCATCCAGAATTAACTTACGGGAATAATATTAATAATATAATACTGCATCTCAAATCAATCCCTATACACATACATACCTCGTTTCGATGACCAACTTATTCTTAAAATACTGTAAGAGAGTTAAAAATACCAGGAGGAAAATCTTTTAAACAGGAGTAAGGGACAATTTAGCTAGATAATTCCAGTCGGAATTCCCTAGGAATTATAACGCCACAAATCGACATTAGCACGAGACATCACAGGACCATTCTCTTCCTGAAATTGCCTGGGTGGTGGAATCAGGCTCGATCCGGGACTTCCGGCATATGAGATAGTCGTACTACGGGTGGTTGCAGACGGATCACAAAACGAGTGGCAATCGCTGCAAAAAAAGATACCACTAGCGCGTCTGAATCGACGGCACCTTTCAGACAACAAACGCACAATTTGGCCTCTTTACTACGCTTCCCGACGATTCCGACCCAATTCGAGAGCAGACGTCGCAAACAAAGCCAGCTGAGGTACTTAGCTTAACGAGCCAACCAATCGCTCAACAGGTTGTGTGGCACAGAAGTCGCAACATGACGCCTAAAGTGCCGAGTATGGGGCGCTTGCAGGCAATTTGGGGGCGTTCTACCAACAGACGCAGAAGCGCGCTACTGTGTGAAAACCCCAGTACATTCCCATCGACCTGCCACCGATTGCGATTTTGTGACGTACTCAGAGAGTAGACGATTGAATTCAACAATAATCTCAAAGCCAATTTACTCCTTACTGCATAGCTAGGGGACTATGCACTGAGAACACACATCAGGCATAAAACGCAAGTTTAGGAGCTTGGTCTAATCCTTAGCTGAGTCCAGGGAGACAACCTTTCGAGTTGCCTGCCCCACACCAAGTGTCTTCTGTTGTCCGGACCCTCAATTTATACGGGGGCGGGGGGGGGGGGGCGAACAATAGAAGTAGCCTTAGGCATTACGTTGCACAACCGCTAACAGGTGCGACCCAGTACTAACTGGTTTGAACAGGAGGGCTGGCTCGATACCCGGTTGTTGGCGTTCGGCCAAGTTCCGGTTTAGACGGAAGTTGATTGGACGCCAAGCAGCTTATGTAACTGCAAGGTGCACCATGTGTTTAGTTTCAGAAAATGCCCACGAGTATTGACGTTGTGGCTCAACGAAAAATGTCCCATAATCCAGAGTAATTTGCTTATGTAACAATGAATATGAAACGGAAAAGTCATCCCTAAGGTGACGCAATTCCAGGGCTCTCAAGTGCAGATGCTTTAGACGGTCGGAGTAAGACAAATTGAAACAGTTAGGTTTATACATAGCAAAACTATTCTGAATTTGACATCCTATATCAGAGAAGAAGACCATGCCTAACATGGCCTACTCCACCAACGGGCGAACAAATAACCTGAAAGCTCAAACGAGAACGTGTTTTTCTTTTTTGAGCACATTTTATTATAGTGTCCGCGGCCTATCTTGAGTTCGCCCCAGAACGACACAGATAATCAGTTGTATGTTTTTAGTAGCAGAGTGGCTTGTTGATATCCAAGATGGTTACAAAAACAATGGCGGCCGTCGATTAATGCCGCCCCCTCCAGGAAAACGCAGCCGCTCATAAAATAACTGCAGGACTCAAGATAAACCGCGTACACAATAGGAATGTCCTTTTCTTTGGAGAAGGTGCAATAACGTTACAGTGAGTCGTGACTTTCAGGTCGTCGATAATACACACGCCAAGGTTCTTTATAGTTTCGACACAATCCAAATTAATGTCGTCAACAGAATACGAAGTATGTGTCCCCCCTCCCCCCACCCCGCTGGAAAATGATGGGTGAAGTTGCACCATCTTCTTTTTTCACTATATACGAGGAAACAATTATACTAGCGGTCATCCTCTCAAACTTGCTGTTGCCCTTACCAAAAGAGATTGTTCAAAATATCTTTTTTACAGATCGTGTGGTGCATCCGTGGATTAGCCTTCCATCCGGGCGAATTCTTCCTGTCTTTCCTTATTTAAAGGAGGTCTTAAAGAGACGGACTTGTCCAATTTTTTTTTAAAGTGTTTTTGATATTTTCTGTTATATATCCATTGTTTTTGCTTGCTTTTAATTGTTAACTATTTTGCAAAACCGTAGGCTGGGTATCCTGCTATCCCTTCCCATTCCTTTTTACTATTTTCTTGGTAAATAAATGTTTATTGTTATTATTATGTTCATTAAATCCTTTTCGCACCATTGTAGTTAAATGGCAGCCCGCCGCCATACGGTAGGGAAAAAAAAAACTAAGCCCCAAATCACACCGTACGTTTTGTGAGAAAGCCAGAACCATGACTTTACTACACCGGTCGGATTTAGGATGAAAAATAGCACATGCGACTGGGTTGGATAATATGGCCGCTGATGCGATTGATTTGTCTTGTTGCCGCTTTCTGTCAACGGAGGGCGACACCTTCACTACAAAAGAATGCTGCCACTGTTGCTTGAAACACTTTCTGGATAAACGAACATGTTGCTGTTTACAGAAGACCGGTGCAGTCGAGTAATTTAATAGTTTGTGGCAGAAATACGGACATTTTTTTAATTTGTACGTGTAAGCTATTTTTCGGTCGATTTCTGGGATAAAGTTACTGAATTACTAAGTTTTTTTTTGTCAGTTGATGCTATTTGGCTGTAGATAGCGGGACACGCTGTACAAAAACTCACCGATGCGATTTGCTTAGCTAATTTCCAAATAGGCCTCGAAGAATGAAATGGACCAATAGGGTGGCGGCCATTTTGTCTAACCCCCCCCCCCCATAATATTGTTGTAGGTCGGGCCAGATAGTTTACTGGTCATGCCCGACCAAATTGAGCAAGCACAGCAGAGTTGTCAGAGCAGTCGGCTAAAAGCCAATATATGGAACCGCAATATCGAATCCCACGACCAATTATGGTGCATTAAAAAAATACCACTAATATCGTCTGATAATAGGAAAGAGTACGACGCCACTGCGACCGTGACACGGATTAAATTGCGTAATTGTGGCATTATAAAAGCTGTACGATAATCTTTGGCAACCCAAGGCTCCCAGCCAGTCGAGCGGGCTGGCGCAATTGTCCTTAGAGGCGAAAGCAAACACATCCTCCCAGCCACCCACACACTAAGCCCCCGCGTGTGCAACATGATCCACTGCCTGACTACGGAACTATCGATCGCCAAGACTGGATTGGAGGCAAGAGGGGACGCCATCTTGTGCCACTCGACACCTTAAGTGTCATCTTCCTCCTCCTATTCCTGTCATGTGCGGATTCGGCAATACGATATTAAGATGCATCGCCAGTTCGTGCGACATATAATAATATATCTCGAAGTGACTATATAGACCCTGCAGCTTACTGCAGTCTTAGAATATCGTTTGTTGTTAGTTTTAAGAATGCGAACGTACCATGAATAAATGAGGAATGTTAAAAAAATTAAGGGGGAAGGGAATTGTTTGTGAATTAAGGTGGTAAAGTCGTTGTGGATTGGAAAAAAAAAAGATCTGTAGTTAAAGGTCATTGGGCCCAGGCAAAAGAAGTTGGGAAAACTAAACTTAATCTGTGCGTAACACGGTTATACTAACTTAATTATTATTATGGTTTTTTTTTTTTTTAAATAAATACAAATACAAACCTATTTCCAGCATCTTTATTACTTGCTGAGTGAGTGGAGTGAGCTGAGTTCCTGCTCGTGATTTCAAAGGTCGTTGGTTTAACTCTCCGCTTACCACTCAGTTGGCCTTGGTTGGTCCAAAAGGTAAAAGAAGTAGGTTCTGCATTTGTAATTATGAGCCTAACTTGTTTTAAGCTATTCGTTAAAGGCGCCTGTTACCATTTCGATAGCATTGCCCATAGTCTAAGCACAGCATCCACGTTCCAGATTATCCGTCACCCAATAGGCTGATATGGATCACGTGATCTCGTTTTAGTTATGAAAATCGCGGCGCTGCTGCGAATAGTGTTGTTCCATTTTTAATTGACCGCTATTTTCTTTATGCTGCTCGAAAAATCGACGGTGCTGCATCTAGGAGAGCAAAAGGTGAATAGGCACCTTTAATAGGCCATACTGTTTCCGTCCGTCTCAAAACCAGAACCGTTGTTACGGCCACAAACCCAAATCGAGTTTTCTTCAAAACCAGCAGTGTTGGCAATACACTCTCGAAGCTAAACTTTAATCGCATTCATTCGCCAACGACTAAGTGCAATTTCCATTTGTTATCGCTGGACTTATTCGTTTCCAAATGTCGACAGGCACATGCAACAGAAATTTTAAAACTTGACTACACTCGTACGAAATAAATTGAGAAAGCAGACACACACTGATGCAGTTGCAGCTGCGAATTTTCGGTAAAAATTATTAGAGTAAAGGTGTTACAGCTATAATCGATTTCCATTAGCCTATACATTGTTTTAAAAGTGGCGGGCGCTGTCGCTTCCTCCTGCTGACGATTGGGACGATGGTGCTGCCCTCTCCTATCGCTACATATCGGGTGAACTGAGGAGAGCTTTCCACTGCAAGGCGAGGTGTGAGGTGGAGTTTAGGGGTCACGATTTTCATGATATCTTGGAAAGTTGGTCCGTTCATGAGGGGATAGTTGCTTGCTCTTTAAGAGTTGAATGGCAATGGTCTTTAAGCCTGAATTGTGCCTCGTTGTTGGTGTTTCACCGGAAGCTAAGCGGAAAACTCTACATAAATGTTTTCTTTATCAGGCCCCAAAGATTTACAATACTCTATACCATTTCCGTGCAAGAATAAAAGTACGGAGCCACACGTAAGTTTGAAAACTGTTCACTTGTTGTTGTTGTTGTTGTTGTTGTTGTTGTTGTTGTTGTTCTTGTTCTTGTGTGACACGGTTTCAGAACAAACTACTGCATCTACCTAAAACCTGAAAGGTGATCTAAGCCAAAAATTTCCTTGGCCTTCAACCTTAAAGAGACCACTTTT
The DNA here is from genome assembly GCA_023313725.1 of Lithobius niger. NCBI lineage: Eukaryota > Metazoa > Arthropoda > Chilopoda > Lithobiomorpha > Lithobiidae > Lithobius > Lithobius niger. Next base: position 15,539 of record JAHWFP010264159.1, on the reverse strand, counting down.
TCGATTGGTCGAGCCATTCCGGAGTTACGGGTCCCTGCACGACAATTTTGATTGTTTTACATTGTTTTAACCATTGTAATTTGGGAACAATGCCACTCAGCAAACTTAAGATCCATTCTTCGTGCACGTGTTATGCTTTCCTAAAAATTGGATTCTTGATGGGCAAAATGAAAAAATCCGTGTTTCAGCTAAACGCGTATAGCTTTAAACCAAACTAAGCTACTTTGTTATTTCGAGGATGGCAGCTAGAAACGATAGAATGGCGTGTTTATTTCATATATCCAGGCTTTCAGAGATGAGCTGAATTGTTTCAAAGTGGACAGCAACAATCAATGCATGCACGCGCAGCAACAATCAATGCATGTGCGATATTGTGCGCGCACGTTCACACCTTGTAAATGAAAAATATTACTTACTGCCACAAGGCATAGACTGAATTGTGTTTGGTGATGCCATACAAAAGGTACACGGATTACAAACAAAAACGTCAAGGCTTTTATGATTGAAGTTTTACTTTATACTTGTTAAAATGTACACGGATAAAAATTGACGATTTTTAATTGAAATAGGCAAATGTACAATTAAGAAAATTGCATCTTTAAGTGCTGTTGTGGTTTACCAATCATATATTTAAAACGTAAAGCACAACAGCACTTAAACAGAAGCAATTTTCTTTTACCTGATTCTACAAGCAAGCACACCTTCCTTGTATTTGTTGGGTTCGCAAAAATTACCTGCTTTAGGCCTAAATATTTCGGCGGTGTCAGAAAAAACTTTTAATTAATAAAAAGACAAGCCAAAAGGTGCACAAGCTTACAATAAAAAGCGACGTTTCGTAGCAGTTTCATTCCGTTTTCAAGCAGAAATTTTCTTAGCAAAGGCTACAAGTCAACATACATGCACTTGAATGGTTCGCCATCCTAGACGAAGAAACAGGCAGAATAAAATCGAAAATAAAGTTATAAAAATGAACCAGTGTCAAGTCAGCGCAGAAGCTACACAAGGCCAGGGCAAAGCCCCATAAATAGCCAACCATTAAAATCGACAAAACACTTCTTCCCTGCTTTGGTCAGGGAGAGGTCTGGGCACCCATGTGTAGCTTCTGCGCGGACACTAGTTCATTTTTATAAGTTTATTTTCGATTTTATTCTGCCTGTTTCTTCGTCGAGGATGGAAAACCATTCAAGTGCATATATGTTGACTTTTAGCCTTTGCTAACAAAATTTCTGCTTGACAACGGAATGCGACTATTTCGAAACGTCGCTTTTTAGTGTATGCTCGTGTACCATTGTGCTTGTCTATTTACTAACTATTTTCGGCGCTCGTCTCTCAATTTCAGAAGAAACTTTTACACTTCCACACCAACACGAAGGCACCGATTAACAAATTTTGCATAGCAAATTGGCCAGTTTTTCAGAAGTCACTTGGTGATCGACAGCACTTTAAAACATGTAGGTAATGAGCTCTCTTGAATGATTATCGACTCCATCGCCCGTCGGCAACGGATTTACATGATTGACAAGGTACAATGTAAAGTCGAAGCGAAACTTACCGACGTGTAAAATTTGAGTAGGCGAAAGTATCAAAATGGAAGACAGCCGGAAATTTGCCTTCAAGGTTGCTGTCGAGACGATGATAAGGAAAGCACTGATATGGACCAGAATTAATGGATGAAGAAATTTCTAAAGAAAGGCTGACAAAGCGCGTCTCACGGTCCTTCCCTTAATCCAAATTGACCTGTGGTCAGCCGTATTGAGCGGTTTCTACCGAAAAAAAAATAAAACAACGGCTTGCTAAAAAGTTACCGCTGTAGAGTTTGATGACGCAGCGTTTCGTATTACAACACGTACGTTTACCTTAAACTGACGTTCACGTAAACTGACGTGACGTCAGAAACTACCGTATGGATGAAAATGACTTCCTAGATTCGTGATCCAGCCGTGGAACTCGGGATTTTTAAACAACTTAAGTGTGTGAAAGAGTTTCCCATCAATGTGGCCGTGTTTATGTTATTGGCGTTATTGACCATCAGAGATTTGAAAGCGAGTTACTCAGCCCTGGGCTCTAAGTAATTTAGTAATATAGTAATTTTTCTTTAGTAATATAGAGCAAATGTGCGGCGGAGAGGAGGGGTGGAGGGGGATATTCCTCCCTTCCCCATTCTTTTGCCAACCCAGTTGCTCCCTACACATTTTAATCGTTCTGTCAAAACTGGCTAAATAAACTAAACGAAAAGATAAGAAAAATTTCCTTAGTGCGCATTAATTTCCCCATAAATTCAACGCATGATAAAGGTTAGGGCTTAATCCAAGCTAGAGAAGACGTCCCATTTCACGCAAATCTGCATACCAAGGAAAAATACAAATCAAAGAAGTGACTTTAATCCTTACAGTTGCGCATTTCTAGATAAACTATACATATTTTTCCTTGGTATGCAGATTTGCGTGAAATGGGACGTCTTCTCTAGCTTGGATTAGGCCTTAACCTTTATCATGCGTTGAATTTGAACTAATATAATAATAATATTTGTTGCGATAGCAACGGGTCTGACAAGGACTGGGGAGTCACCGACAGCCAGCAGCAATTTAAATGTATATAGGCTACAGTGTACAATAAACGGCCAAAGAATGGATGATGGTATGAGGTTTCGGGACACGAATGCCTTACCACCAAGGTTAGACCTGCCAGGGACTCAAAGGCCCCCGATGGCATCGCCAAACGTGCAAGACATGGGAAGGGTGACGAAAATGTTAAAAGGCCCAAAATGATGCTGTATAAATAATAAGTATAAACATTGCTAAAAAAAATTGTATGCTACGGTGAATACTAAAAACTAAAGCACCCACATAGTGGGATTTGTCAACACTTAAAAAAAATAATACTTAAAAAAAAATATATATATATAAAAAACAAAAGCCAACCTGAAAAAAACAGGGTGACTGGACAACTGCAAGCGGCCTACATGCCATTAAATTTTTTTTTAATGATATATTTTAAGAAGACTCAACACAGTTCTCAAAGAGAAGAGGGGGGGTTGCTGGTGAGGGAAAAAAACCATTAGGTGCCCGGGAGTAAAGGACGTTTCAGAAAAACGTGAAGCGGTTTCTCGTCAAGCAACCTACGAAAGGTCGAAACCGACAGTGCAGACACAGTCTTTACACTGAGTGCGTTCAAATAGGAACCACTCGAATCGAGAAGAAATGCCGGCGACAGTCAAGTTTTGATGCAGGCATGGCCAACTTCCACTCGTGACCGCGTGTACAAATAAGGCTTTGTGCAGGATCGAAAAACGGAAGGTCAATGCCGATTAAATTGTGAAGTATTTTGTATGTAAGTGCGAGGTCGGCTTTTATACGTCGCAGTTCAAGCAACTCCAGACCCAATCTTACAAGTCTTTCACGGTAAACAATTTCCCGGAATCCAGGGAGATATTTTGTATAACGGCGCTGGACTTTCTCCAAGAGGTCAATATCTTTGACCAGGTAGGGGGACCATACAGGTGTAGCATATTCCAAGACTAGTGGAAGCCCGTGCTACGCACGGGTGGTGTTTGATGCGCCGTTAAAAACACTGGGACGATTTCCTTCCTCATGTGTTTGTTACGGAATGCGTGTATCCCGTCTATGTGTACCCTGGCTAGCAAACACAGTTTTTCGTTTGCTTCATTCCCTCATTCAGCGTGTCCATCCTACGCGACAACTCGATTTTAAAATAGGCAATTGGAGACATTGTAAGGGAGGATTAAACAAACGAAGCTTCAACAATCAGCAAGAGGGCGAGCGGGCTCATTCTTCCCACGGTAGCAAAGAAAAAGGGCGAGCGACCAACAATGAAAACGGATATTTGCTCTATCAATTACTTGCGGTCGTCTCGTTGCCGTCCATCCTACGCGACAACTCAATTTTATTAGGGAGGATTAAACAAACGAAGCTTCAACAATCAGCAAGAGGGCTAGCGGGCTCATTCTTCCCACGGTAGCAAAGAAAAAGAGCGAGCGACCAACAATGAAGACGGATATGTGCTCTATCAATTACTTGCGGCCGTCTTGTGGCCGTGTCGTTGCTGTCCATCCTACGCGACAACTCGATTTTATTAATAAAGATAGGTCGCACAAACACCTTGAAAGCCCTTACAATCATGGAGCGGCGGAATGCCGCAGTGGCAACTTTCTGGCAGTGTAAGGATGGTTTTAAATTCTTAGTGAACCAAATTCCAAGGTCCCTAACCTCTTCAGTTTGGGGTAAGGTCTCCTGATCAAGGAAGTACTGGGGGAACTTATTTGCTGTTCCCACATGAAATGAGGGACATTTTTGGTTCGAGATTGGCAGTTGCCACCTTCGGGATCACGCAACAACGCCGTGAATCTGGGCATCCAATTCGGGTGACGGGACAGAAGATAAATTTTCTGCTCCGATCTTCACGTCGTCTGCGAACTTCCATCCGAAGGTACAAGCATCTCCTATCCTAAGATCACTTATGTAGATCACAAAAAGGATGGGTCCGAGAACTGAACCCTGCGGTATACCACAGGGGACAGGTTTCCATTGTGAGCACACATCCTCAACCATCACCCTCTGTGTGCTCTCCGCAAGGAAAGCTGCAAGCCAGTTTTTTAGGTTACCTTCATACCACAGCTACTAATTTTAAGAAGAAGTTTTCTATGAACAACCGACTCAAAAGCCTTTTAAAAATTGAAATAAATGACATCCAGGGGGCCCCCAATATCCAATGCGAAGGTCCATCTATCCAAAACCGCCAGCAGCTGGTGGGTCGTGGATCTATTCGGAAGGAACCCAAATTGATCGTCACTAATTACAGGATGTTCATTAAAGAATTTTAAAATCTTGTCTCGTATGATCGATTCCATGATCTTACAGGCCACACATGTGAGAGCAATTGGTCGATAGTTGCAAGTATCAGAGGACGAACCCTTTTTTAGAATCGGTATTACGTTTGCCCTGCTCCACATGCTGGGGAGCTTTTTTTGAGCAAAGGAAAAAGAGAAGATAATAGATAGAGGGTATGATATTTTATTTCCCAGTTGTTTTAATAGGTGTGCCGAAAAGCCATCAGGTCCGCAAGACTTGCTAGGTTTCAATTTGTTTAATGCATTTGACATCAGATGTTCTGTAAAAATTACCTGGGTACATGATGGTTGGGAGTCCACAAGCTGTTTATCTGGCAGACCAGGGTTTCCATCGTCGAGTATTGTGTTCGAAATTGTGAAATAAATAAATAAATAAATAAGTTCGAAATTGTGAAATAAATATTATATCCAGAAACGCTCAACTGTTATACATATATGTCGCCGGTTAGAGCTAGGGCGGTATCTAATCACCTTCGAACCACTTAACTTTCTTTCTTGATTCGCGAAAACATTCTTGAAAATGCTTCTGCAGTAGTTCGGAAGCAGATATATTTTATTTTTTTGTTTTGTTTTTGTATTATCGTGTGTGTTTTAAGGTAAGACGTGCGTGGATGCCTCCATTTTAACATCTGACCCCTTCTGGGGTTAAATATATATGATTGAAGTCCTCTCTCCAGCAAAACTAAAACTATTAATTTCTCAGTTTCTATTCAATATATTTCGACCAAACTTGGCCAGATAGTAGATAGCAACTTTTCCCCAGTTTATACCAACTTTTATGCAATTCCGTGCAAGAGTAAAAGTAGGAAGCCACACGTAAATTTGAAAACTGTTCACTTTGTTCTTCTGTTTCTTCTTGTGTGACACGGTTTCAGAAAATAACTACTGCACCTACCTAAAATCTGAAACATGATCTTAGCCAGAAATTTCCCTGGGCTTCAAGACCACTTTTTCGATTGGTCGATCCATGCCGGAGTTACGGATCCCAGAACGATCATTTTGATTGTTTTACATTGTTTTAACCATTGTAATTAGGGAACAACGTCACTCAGCGAACTCCAGATCCATTCTTCGTGCACGTGTTATGTCTTTGCTAAAAAGCTAATTGTTGAAGGGCAAAATGAAAGAATCCGTGTTTCAGCTAAACGCATATAGATTTAAACTAAACTAAGCTACGTTGTTAATTTCGAGGCCTCTGGCCTGAAAATTGGCAGCTAGAAACGATAGAATGGCGTATTTACTTCATAAATGCAGGCTTTCAGAGCTAGCTGAATTGTTTCAAAGTGGCCAGCAACAATGCATGCATAAACCTTTGTAGCACGACGCCATAGCAGTATAAAAGGTACACGGATTTCTAACAAAAACGTCAAGTGTGCCTTAAAAAAGGGGGTTTTATGATTGACGTTTCACTTTGCTTGTTAAAATGTACACGGATAAAATTTAGATACTTTTTAATTGAAATAATCAAACAATTGAGAAAATTACATCTGTTTAAGTGCTGTTGTGTTTTACGAATCATATATTTAAAACGTAAAGTACAACAGCACTTAAACAGATGCAATTTTCTCAATTGTACATTTGATTATTTCAATTAAAAATCATCCAAATTTTATCCGTGTACATTTTAACAAGTAAAGTGAAACGTCAATCATAAAACCCCCTTTTTTAAGGCACACTTGACGTTTTTGTTAATAATATTATTATGATTATTGTAGGAAATACATAGAAGCCACGAACAGGAAAATAGCTAAACAGAAAAACGAGCTGCACAATTAAAAGGAAACAGTAGTAAGTTAAATAACTCAATTTTTTGTTTGGCGTACCAGAGAGGTCAGTTTTGGGATCTTTGTTTGTTATACATAATATACACAAATGATATTTCGGACAATCTACACAGAACATAAACTTTCTTATTTGCAGAGATATAATAATAATTTCAATAATTACTAATTATGATATAAAAAATTTACAATACGATGTAATAACATCGAAGAAAAGAAACTTAATAAAAAAAAAACAACTAGAGTATGAAAAACAAAAAGTCAACAAAATAGTTGTGGACATTGACTCATACTGGAATTTTAAAATATTTATATTGCGGGTAGTATTAAAATTAAGACAGATACTTCCAAAATTACACCAATTGAAGGGAATTTTAGACATAACAATTTAAAAAAATATTATTTGATGAATGGATAGAGAGTATTTTGCGATGCGGAATTGAACTTTACGGATTTGCAGCAGATTACTTAATCGACAGAGTGCACAATTTACAGAATAAATAAACGAGGTACTTTTTGCAGGCAGAAGGGAATAAACACATAAATAAAACATATAAGGAGAATAAACTATTAAAAATAATGGAACTAAGAGATCCTAAAAATGTCGTGAAGGTTACCTTGAAAGTTGGAAGACATTGTAAACGAAGTAAACATACATAGTTTCAAGATCAAAGATATTAAAGCAGTACAATATCTTACAAATTTTGGATAGTCTATTGCACCGGAGATATTAAACCCAGTCGAATATCTTCACAGGCACACTCGTAAGTCAACAGAAAAACTTCGTCAAGCAGACGACAGCGGCAAGTTTAAATGACGCTGCTGTCTGCTTGACGAAATCTTTCTGTTGACTTGTGAGTGTGCCTGATGAAGATAGTCGGCTGGGTTTAACATCACCGGTGCAATAGACTATCGAAAATTTGTAAGATATTGTACTGTTCAAACATCTTTGATCTTGAAACTGTGTATGTTTTCTGCGTTTACGATGTCTTCCAACTTTCAAGGTAAACTTCACGACATTGGTGCCAAGCGGTAGATACAAAGTAATACAGATGTAATTATTCTATGATTGAGCACAACCCAACACCAACAGGCCTAAACCATGCGCAATGGCTGTTTGCTGTGACGTCACCGTGTGTTAACCAATGACGAACGAGAACAACGGCTGTTTGGCCTTCTGATTGGGCTAGCCCAGTCACGTGATGTGCACGTCACAGCAAACAGCCATGGCGCGTGGTACAGTAAAGGCGTAGTTAGGTTGGTGCGATCCCGTTTAATTCATTACAGTATCCTACTCTAACTTTACGCCCGGTCTGCAGCTGTGAAACACATTTCAAAATTATAATTAGCTGACATGTCTGAAAAAAAAAATAATTTATAACATACGCGCCACATTTGTTGGTCTAACTAACTAGGTACTAAAATTAATTTCTGGCTTTTACAGTCGTGCTACATCCATTTTTATTTAATAAGAGGGATGCAACAAACTTTTTTTTCTCAACATATAACATGTTTCGAAAACCAACAACGAACTTACTTTTAATTGCACATTTTACGCACAATCGTAATTCAAATGTATAAAAGCCAGAGATAAGAAAGAGGTTTGTGGTTTAACAAATAAATGTCGGACGAAACAAAAATAAAATACGACAGAAATTAATATTCTCTGCCCCAAAATGCTTTCGCAAACTCAAGAGAACTTTCGCAAACTCAAAGTAAAGTGAAACAAGACTTTTATAAGTCGTATCGAAGCGCTCGACAAATTCCAGACAAACTATTAACAAGTTACGAAATACACGCTTGACTGGGAATCTGATGCACTCAGAACCTGATGCATCGTTATGAACTAACATGCTTCTGACTTCCTGATGCCTCGCTATGATGAATGAATATACTTCCGACTTCCTGATGCCTCGCTATGATGAACTAATATACTTCCGACTTCCTGATGCCCCTTCTTGTAACGAAGCTCTGGTTTTTGGCTCCCTTTGGGAAATAGGGCTAACTGTTGGCAGGGCCGTAGCCAGGAATTTTTTTATACCCCCGCACCAGAATTAAAATGA
>JAHWFP010264158.1:3224-17801 GCA_023313725.1 Lithobius niger | reverse complement strand
TTTCCAGATGTTTTGTGGAAAATCGAAGAATTCCCTGACTTTTCCCTGTGTTTCAAACGTAGTTTAAATTCCCTGAGTTTTCCAGATGTTTTGTGGAAAATCGAAGAGTTCCCTGAATTTTCCCTGTGTTTCAAACGTAGTTTAAATTCCCTGAGTTTTCCAGATGTTTTGTGGAAAATCGAAGAGTTCCCTGATTTTTCCGTGTGTTTCAAACGTAGTTTAAATTCCCTGAGTTTTCCAGACGTTTTGTGGAAAATCGAAGAGTTCCCTGACTTTCCCCTGAGTTTCTAACGTAGTTTAAATTCCCTGAGTTTTCCAGGTTCTCCAGGTTGGTGGTGGGGAACCCTCCATTATTCTCCCACAGTCTCGCTTCAAAAAAGCATAAGTGGTTGTTTAGAAACGTTGTTTTTTTTTCCCACCGAGATCTTGATAACCATACAGAGAAAAGGGTTGAATATGAAATATGATATTGGGTGGACTGCCGCCAAACCCACAGCTGTTACGACGTTCCTAGGGAGCAAGGTGGACATTGGGCAATGCCCCCCCCCCCATCCTCCCTTTCATATTTTCCCGTGCCGACCCAGTAGCCACCCCCCCCCGCCTCCCTCCCGCCTAGGGGGTCATTAAAATATTTATTTCTGCCTACATGCGCTAGGGCAATATCGTAGAGACGGAGACATTTATTTCTGTGCCCTTCATTCACTGTAACTCACTGATTTTTACTTTGCAACCGTTCCCCAACTATTCAAGCTTAAAATAAAAAGAATTAAGTTCAAAAAATTTTGTCAACAATGCAAGAATAGTGTCCAAGCAAGGGAAAGACTTGCATATTAAAAATTCAAGTTGGTTTGTGTCTGAATTGCGTCTTCAGCGTAAAAGTGAAAACTAGTGAAACGAGAGGATGAGAGTTAATGGGAAAAGTGGGGTGGGGAAAGGAATATTGCTGTAGTCGTACTTCTTGCTTCATTCTTAACGAACCTAACTACCAGTGAGCTGCCCACACAAACCAAAACTGTGCCAGGCTTTATCCACCTAGACAGGCTTATTCCTGCGTTGCCCCTGATCCACCGTAACAGCTAAAGCTTTAGAGTGTTGTGGTACGTTAAACAACAAACAGTAAATATTTGACTTAGCCGGACTAGAGTGACAAAAGGATAAAAACTAAATTTAATTACAAAAAAAAAAAATCTCACATGGTATATGTAAGGTTTTTTTTTTTTTCTTTAATAAAAAGGCTGTAACACTTCACATGAAGTAGAGGTACAAGACTGTATTTCCTTACCGGCGTTAAGTCCTTTTCCATAAATCCACTGCACTGTGAATGAGGTTGGCGCTAATGACCTAGCTGTCGATGCGCTTTTAAATCTCAATTCCCCCTCCTCCCCCACCCAAATCCATTAGCGGATATTGTGCAGTGTTCCTGGAACTATTTTACGTGCATCCTACGCCAAATTCCGATTCTCAAGCTCAGTAGCTGAGACTGTATGCTCGCCCAGTCCTCGCTGGTTCATTCAGGCGGAAATACTCTGATTGCAGGGGGCTGACAGAGAAAAATGGGCTGGTCTCGAGTGACAAACGGAGCTTTAATCCCAATCTATCCTGGTCGGCTGTATCCCTACGACAATCCATTCGGCGTATCAAGACTTTTTCAGGGGTGGTGTTTAAAACTTCATGACGAAATTCCCTGGAAAAAATTTTTTCCAAATGTTTTTTTCCGTCGAAAGATGATTCAGTACAGGACTATTGTGTGCGCGGCGTATCTTGAGTCCTGGAAGTATTTTATGAGCGGCTACGTCTTCCTGGAGGGGACGGCTTTAATCGACGACCGCCATTGTTTTTGTGACCATCTTGGATATCAACAATGCACTCTGCTGCCAAAAACGTACAATCGATTATCTGTGTTCGTTCTGTGGCGAACTTAAGATAGGATGCGCACACTTTAGACTTTTTTCTTCACATTTCACTCAAATCGCAATAACCACATAGCATCCATTGCTGAATCAAACACTGCAATGCCATAACTGATCCTTGGTAAAGAGTAGGAATGCCGTAATCTGAACAAACCTAGAAACGCACTTAACACGTAATGACCCGTATGACTCAGGCTTAAGGGGTTTTTGCTTTATCAGAAATGAAACAAAACAAAAACCATGAGAGTTTTAAGTGAAAAAAGTGAAGGTTTTCGAAATAAAAAGTGAAACGCGAATTTGCTAATATTTATAGAGGGAAAAAACTATCCGAAAACTGTTCAAATTCCCTGAATCTCAGTGTATATTTATCAAATTCCCTGATTTTTTCCTGACTTTTCCAGGCTTGATAAATGCCCAGAATTTTACCGTTTTACAGGAAAGTCACTTTGATCTCCCAATAGTTAAAATATTCTGTGCTATTAAGATCTGTCGAAAATTTACCATTGTAAACCGTCTGGTTCTCAGCAGTTGCAGTCTCAGACCCCGTGCCTGCCTGTTGCCATCACCCTTAAAAGGTTTTTCTGCCTTGCCTTTTGTCTTCGTTAATATTCAGACGTCTTTGCGTTTATTAAAGTTAGATTACATCGTTTATGAAGATAACAAAGTTCAGAAGTAAAGTATGCTCCTCACATAAAATTACCTGAAAAAAATAGGGGTTTAGGATTAAAACTAAATTAGTGTTTTATTTTTCCTTGAATAAAGACAATTACAAAACCACAGAGAATAAGTAAGACATTTATAAAATTCGTTGTATAAAACATAAAGTATTAACAAATCTTGAGCAGGATGAACAAACAAACGAGACTAAGTTGGGTTGACGAGGAATTGTTTCACGGTTACACCATACTCACACGGTGTGTAGTTTCGATTTGCGGCTTACGGATATCGAATATCAAATAACTGTGGCGTAAGAGTGTAGATAATTTGGTTAGCCCTTGTGGACCAGATAAGAAAACTTGCTGCCCCTGCTTTACGGTGCTTCCCTGGAAATCAGGTGTCGTACAAGAAAGCCTGCGTTGGGGATGAAGCTATCCCAATACGCATATTCCTGTAAAAAAAAAAAAGAAGCTTTAATGGGAACCCAGACATGAAGCGACGTGAGTTTTCTGAACTGTCCACATGGTATATCCTATGTTTTTTTTTATATTTAAATATTAAAAAAGTTATTGGAAAAAAGGATTTTAATGAGATGATTTCGAAGCATCAGCCTATAATTTCAGTTACTCAAATTGTGCTGGTTTTCTCTCACAACGTAACTGTAATGTGTTTTTTTTTTCTTAAAATGCATTTATCGGTCACAATACCACAAGTGGCTTCTATGTAATCGATAATTTATTCGTTTTAGCATGAAACTCCTTTCTTGATTTGATGGAAAGGAGTTGAATAGCTAAATCGTGAAAGTCTAGATTTTATAAATGCATGTGGTATTCCGTGTGAGAATTTACAGTGGCATTCGGCGTGAAAATTTTCAGTGGCATTTGGCGTGAGAATTTTCAGTGGCATTCGGTCTGAGAATCTTCAGTGGCATTCGGTGTGAGAATTTTTAGTGGCATTCGGTGTGAGAATTTTTAGTGGCATTCGGTGTGAGAATTTTCAGTGGAATTCGGTGTGAGAATTTTCAGTGGCATTCGGTGTGACAATTTTCAGTGGCATTCGGTGTGAGAATTTTCAGTGGCATTCGGTGTGAAAATTTTCAGTGGCATTCGGTATGAGAATTTTCAGTGAGATTAGGCATGAGGATTTTTGTTTTCTTTTTGGGAAACGTTTCTTCAAAGTAGTTTCGATTTACAGTTACGATTTCGATTTCCATATGATCTATATTTACGATGTTTTTCTTCATTGGGCATAACGATACTAGAGCCGGCCCCCCACCCCCAATCGCATTTCGTCATCTTACTTGTGATTTCGTTTGCGTCAGCACTGCTATTTCGTATTACGTATAGTCCGAAACGTCATCTGTAGGGAGCTCATAAGCGAAGTTAAAATTTAATCCCCGAATCTAGACGAGAAGCAGCGAAACGTTTCCACAAAATTTCGAAGATTCACATGGTGATGGTCATTGCCTCTAATACAGGCATAACGATACTGACAGCAAACCACTTCCTCCAAGTGAGATATACTGTATAGATCTGTGGTTTGCCTGTCGTTTACCATTCATCGACGAGTAAAGCTCTGATCTATATAATTGCTGACTAGAATGGATTAGGAATCACCGAAACCGCGGTTGTTGCTACATACATAGAACGTCCTCCGAAAGGTGATGGATAATTTGAACCCAAAGCCACCCATCAAAACTAATTTTTTTTTAAAACTCGTATGCGCATTGGTCGGAAGTGCTTCCTAGCCGCAAAAAATCCACGTGAACGATTAAAGGCGGGTGGCGACCAAATTAGACTCTGCAGCATTTAGCCGTATCCAGTTCTCTCTCGCAGCAGGCAAAGAAATACACGCAGCAATACCTTTAAACACAACAAACTAGCCACGTAACTCCTTAATTATTGGGTAAATATTTGGCAGTCCTCGTGCACCTGGGAGCTGGCTGTAAAGATTAGCGACATTAATGCTACTAGATGGCGCCAGGATATTTTTTAAATATTCTACCGTGGCGCCATCTCGTGGCTTTAATATCGTTAATCTTTACAGAGTGCTTCCAGGTGCACGAGGACGTACCAAATTTTCACTCAATAATTCAGAAGGCACGTGTTTTGTTTGTTGTGTTTAAAGATATTTCTTTGTGCATTCCTTTGCTTGATGCGAGCAAGCGCTAGAGAGAGAACTATAGATACCGCTCGAGAGCGCTAGATACTCCAAACATTCGATTGGCGGCAACCCGCATTTAATAGAAAATGAAAAAGAACATAAGTGCACAATCAGGACACATGAAAGCAAAAAGTCACCTTAATCCCATGTCTTTAATCATGCCAAGAATTTATAGGGTTGGGGAGGAGAATTTGTGACTGAGACCCATACTGAAACGCCTTAGATATATTAGCATTAGTTCAGTCTTAGTTTATAGAGGGCGCCACGTGATTTATGTGAGAATTTCTACTCAGTTTTTAGCCTAAAATTACACTAAATTAAACGAAACTAGCTTATATTTAATTATTTATTCAGCCTAGCTTAGTTGTAATTTAGTTTACTTTAGATTTGGGCTGAAAAATAAGCAAAAATTACCAGATAGAACACGTGGCGCCCTCTGAAAACTCAGCCTGAACTAATGGGGACGAACCTAACGTGTTCCTATAGGGACTTCTCAGAGTTACAAATTCTCCTCCCAAACCCTATAAATTCTTGATCATGCTAATACGCTGGCCATGACCTGCTCAACGATTTATTGAACCCACAGTGGGATTTTGAGCAACTGCTACCAACACCCAAGGTTCCTCGAAAGAGGGTTTTTCTCTATTGTGCGTGCATAGGTTGGTCACGTGATTAGAACCTACTTTCTCTAGGTTTGGACACGAGTACCCGAACCATTGGGCGGTACTTACTCGCATTTCTTGGTTTCTCGGGCGTCCCCTCATGAAGCTCTCGATGTGGGTTGCGACTTGGATTCTTTCCAGTCTTGTACCCGTGTAAAGGGAAATCCTGGTTTGCCAACTACTGTTGTCAAGAATTTCTTAGTTTTTATTCGCCACCTTTTGTAAATGATTTTTCGAATTAGCGCAACTATTGCATTATATCATTTGTTTAAAACCCCAGTATTATTGCAGAAATAATTATTGTGAAATTGAAACAAAAAATTTTCTACACAAAAGTGTAAGTAGTAGTTATGGGCCAAAATGCCTAAAAAATGCCATTTGGCCAATTTTCGATGATAAATTTATTCTCACAGTTTTTAAGAAAACTAAAATTCTTTGTAATTACGGCGTGCTATCGTAGTTTCTATACCACGCGTCATGGCTGTTTGATGTGACGTGCACATCACGTGACTGGGCTAGTCCAATCAGATGGCCAAACAGCCGTTGTTCTCGTTCGTCATTGGCTAACTAATGGTGACGTCACGGCAAACAGCCATTCCGCATGGTATAAGCGAATCGAATGAGATAATCTTAAAAAATTACATTTTAAAACGGTCAAATCATAGAGAGTACGCTCGATGAATTTTTCGTGGGCATCAAAGCTGGTTACAGCAGTTGCTAACCAGGCAAGACCACTTTTCTTTGGACGAAGAGAGGGATTTTTTGACGACCCTTTTGGCGAGCGTGGACGTCGTTTTTAGAGCCCCATCCATCGCCAGCTGGTTTAGCTGTAGGCCAGCCTTGGAGTAAAGGGAAGAAAGAGTGAAGGCAAAGGCAGAACCCAGGGGTGGTGGGTGGGTGGGTGCCAATCTCTGCCTGCTTCCCTGTGAACGGACGGACGGACTGGACGGACGCTTCAGCTGGAACTGCCCGAGGTGGGCCTCAAAGGATTGGCCACCCATTTTATTCACGGGTGAGAGAACCTTGCAAAGCAACGGGTAATCAAACAGAGGGCCAAGCATCCGATCCGCTGGCGCAGAACAGATTGGGATGGGTTGGACCCCCAGGCTGGTGCTTTTTCTCACTCCCGCAATACCCTTAGAACTTCTTGCAAAAACGTGACTGTGGGGCCTAATGTTAGTTGCACGTATACGTATACGTACGTCTTCTTCTCCGGGCATCTTTTCACGTTTTGACTAGCAATTTTGTAAACGGATGGTGCTTGCTAAAGTTGCAAGTGAACCTTTGAAGTGTACGTGTGCGCGAACGAAATAAGTTTGCGTACACGTATATACGTATGCGTACGTCTTTTTGTCTGGGTATATTTATCGATTTGACTGGCAATTTTTGTGAACGGATGGTACTTGATAAAGTTGCAAGCGAACCGTTGAAGCGTTGTAAGTCACATAAACAAACGTATACTTTTACGTACACGTAAATCTTCTCCGGGCATCTTTCCCGTTTTGACCAGCAGTTTTGTAAACGAATTAAATGATACGTGTTAAAGTTGCAAGTGAACCTTCGAAGTGTTGTAAGTAACGTAAACAAACTCCTGTCGTAGTATCCGGAAATCACTCCTCTCCTTTAAAGCTCTGCTTAGTTAACGGCGTTTCCGACGTTGTTCCAACACCCGTTTCGAGAAGTCTGCTGCGCAAACTAGTTAAATTGGTGTAATTAAATTTAAAAAAAAATTAACTCAAATACGGAAGCGAGGAAAGCTTGCAAATAAAGAGATTTGAAACTCCACCTCGCAAACATTGGCTAAAACTCCTGACTACGATATGCCCATTTTACTACTGTTATGAAAGATTGCTGTGTCCAACCTTCAGGAGTTTTATTAAATGTGTGTGTGCGCTATTTTTGTTTACAATAAATAATTTCAAACACTTGGCAGAATGCACATAACAAGTGGTCATCGTGGCTGAGCGGGGAGAGAGCTCAGGCCTGGTTGCTGGAGGTTTGCGGATCTGGTCGAACCCCTGGATAGGGGACCTTGGCAAAGTCCCCGCCAGGACTGCCGGCCAGGGTAGCGTGACAGGCTACCATGCTCCTTCAGCGGCTATGGGATATATTCTGGCTAATTCTGGACAATCTTTCGGCCCCGGTGGTGATCGGAGGTTTCCCGGATCGAATCCCCGGGCTAGCACCTCCTTTGACCAGATTTCTTCATCTCTAAAAAAAAATCTGGTTAAGTTCAAAATTGAGCCAGTTCAGCCATACAAGCATTAATTGCTTCGGCTGCTCATTAAAAAAAAAAAAGACAATAAGATATATAATGTGTATAATGTGTACCCAGTCCGTAGTACATTATCACCAAGCTATGCAAAAATAATTTTGAATATGTTAGAACCCTCTAGTTGATTCCAACTACCGTATGGATGTGTTTGTGTGGGTGTGTTTGTGTGGGTGTGTTTGTGTGGGTGTGTTTGTGTGGGTGTTTAGTGTACGTGTTGCTCTGTACAGGCACGAAGTCTTACCTAAGATTTGTGTATGCAAGCAAAATACGTAATGTAAATACAAAAAATGCAAATACAAATTAATATTACAAAATTATATTATGTTTAAGAATTCCACTAAATTTCTATGCATTTTTTTCTATTGTTATGTTCATTTCATCAAATAGCAGAAGTCAGTGTAGTCTTCAAAGCACGTTAATTCTTCAGTTAGTATGACCCATTTTCTGATTTGTTTTGTCATTTCATTACGATTAATGGTATTTCTTGAGTCTGTTAGTCGTATATTAAATGATAGGATATTTGGAAATTTATGCCTCTTTTGCCACATGAGTTTCTCCATATTGGTTCAATTTGCCATTTTTTTGTCCATTCTCTTAGCTCTTACTGTTTCTATTTTATACTTTTGATTATGATAGTTGTTTTTTTTATGTTCATTTTGTAAGTTTGCTCTACGTTTAGAATTTCTGCATTTTTATACATTTCTTTACCGTCTTGTGATTCATTAGTTCTGAATAATACCTAATGAATCACAAGACATAATAATAATAATAGTAATAATAATTCAGCAATTGTAATTATACACATAACATGCATGCACGAAGCCTCACTGGCTTGTTTGTGCACTGAATATAAGACATTTATACATACAATCATGTAACGGTAGTTGTTATACAGAATTTTTTAACAGTATCATATTTCTAGAAGAATACAGTTATTCAGTATGCTTGATTCAGGAGCCAATTTTTAACAATTTTTTTTATATTTCTTCTCGTTAATTTTGATCGTATTTTAGATGGTAATTGGTTGAGACTGGAGGGTACTAAATACTCAAGGCATCTTCTACCATAGGAATTTCTCCTGGTTGGAACCTGTAACCCTGCTGTATTACTTCTTCCAACTCTTACAGTTATTTTTTGATAATTGTTATCAAAAAAGTTTGTGATTATTACTTTTAATTTGAACAATTTAGCAAAGTTAAGTAGCTGACATTTTTAAAGAATATTTTTGGTCGACATTTTAACTTTTGAGCTAAAGAGTGCTTTCGTTGCTTTATTCAATGTATTTTGTAATTTTTCAATGTAGTCTTCGGTGGTTGAACCACATATAATGCAAGCATAGCGAACCTGTGACAGTAACCACGATTCATAGATCATGTTTTAAATTTCGATTCCAAATGTTTTATTGACTCAGTATAATCCCTCGAATTTTTTTCTTTAAATTTTCAATATGTGTATAAAATTTCCAGTTTTCATCAATTACAATTCCTAATTAGCGTAGCGAGGCGTACTATTGTTAATAGCGTACTTATTAATAGCGTACGTATTAATAGCGTACGTATTAATAGCGTACGTATTAATAGCGTACTATAATTAATAATACTAATAGTAATAATAAACCTTTTATGAAAATGACCAAAAGTATGTAAAGGGTCTGTTATCAGATTTCGTAATCAGTGCCTTATAAGTAACATGTCTTAGAATGCTAAAAGCTTACTAATTGGATACAACTAAAGAGTAAAAGCCATGGACAGGACAACTTATCTAAAATGATGCAGCTGAAGATCTAAGCTTTGGAAAAGGTGTCATTAGACACGTTAATTCGGTCATTCTAATGTACAAACACCTGTTCACGGAACATACCCTAGAACTGTGCATAATTTTACACAGATTTATATATGCACAATTGAGAGATGTGTTCCTGATTCAGGCATTGGGAGTACATAATTATGATTTCTGTTTCAAATTCATATTCGTGCGTTTGCTACGTTTATGCCGAAAACATTTTTTTTCTCAGACGATAAATCCGTTTTGAAAGTTTCACAAATCCTCTGAACAGTGGCGACGAATAGACAACCCTTTTGTCGTTCTAGATCCCTCAAAAGTTTTTCTTCATGGAGAACTTTTCTCCGTGTTGGTGCTAACGGTCCCCAGTTATCGCCCTCACTCCAGAACTACAACGCGTCGCACTGAATGCCAATACCCCCATTACCCCTTCCATGCCGGGACTCCACAGAATGCCACTCCGCGGCATCCTGAAGGACACTAGCTTTGGGGACATTTGGTGTAATGGTCTGGTGTTGTTCAAGTCGAAAGAATGGGCGGAGGACATTACTATACAGGATGGGTCCAGCAAAGTAGGGACATTCGATTGGGCTGAGAAGAATAAGAGTAAGAGGCAGCCGGAATTTAAGTTGGCCCGGCTAATGGCAGTCGAAATTGGCCTTTTCGCGAGCCCCGTTGCCTGTAGTCTCCCCCCAACAGACGACATGGACAGCGGTTCAGTGAGTTTCCACTGTTATCGTTAATGCGACCAGTAAACCGTTCGAATGGTGAGTAGACTGCGAGACAGAGAGGGACCCACTCTTAGAAGAAACATAGAGAAAATGAGAAGAGAGAGGGAGAGTAAGAGAAAGAGGCAGAGAGTGAGAGAGGCAGAGAGTGAGAGAGACAAAGAGTGAGAGAGAGTGTGACAGAGAAAGGGAGAGAGAACGTGTGTGAGAGAGAGGGAAAGAGAGAGAGTGTGTGTGAGAGAGACAGTGAGAGAGGAGACAGCGAGAGGGAGAGAGACAGTGTGAGAGAGGCAGAGTGAGAGAGAGAGAGAGAGAGAAAGTAAGAGAGAGTGAGAGAGAGAGAGAGCAAAGCAGAGAGAGAGTGAGAGAGAGAACGAGAGAGAGAGCAAGGGAGAGAGACAGTGAGAGAGAGCGAGAGCAAGGGAGAAAGAGAGAGAGAGCAAGGGGATAGAGAGAGTGAGAGAGAGATAGTGCTAGAGTAAGAGAAAGAGAGAACAAAGTAAAAGAGCGAGAGAAAGACAGAGTGGGAGAGACAAAGAGAGAGAGAGTGAGAAAGAAATAGACGGACAGAGAGAGACCTATTCTGGTACCATCGTATCAAGAAGAAAAAGAAAGTAATATCTTCGGGAAGGCACATGAGAAAAAAGACAGTCTTCGAGAAGATTCATCTGGTATTTGGTTGAGAGAGAAACCTTTTAAGAGGTTTCTGAAGAAAATGATAAAGTCATATTACCAGAAGAAGTCTTCTGTAAAAAGTCAACGACGTGACTCATGTCTTCTGTAACAGTTTGCAGAGGCAGCAATGTTCTGAAAGTGCAAGAGCGAGAAAAGATAAAGTCTCATGGAAGAGTCATTGGAGATTCGGGCGAGATGACCACTGTGATTTCTCCTGGAAAAATCTTCTAAGGTAGAGGATGAGCAGTCTTCTGTTTATTATTATAAGAGAAAGAAACTCTTGGGAATTCCTTAAAGAAGGATGGATAGGGCTCGAAATAAAAGATGGCAACCCTGAATTCCCGGAACAAAGTCCAGCTATGTTCCTTGGGCCGCCAAAAATTCTTAAAATAGTTCACCCCCACAAAATTGATATTTTCCCAAATTCCAATTGCAAGTTATATTGTTTTTGGAGAAAACAATATTCCAATGACAAAATTTCACCGTATATGTGCAGCCACTACCATGTATTATATAATGGTGATCATTTTACAAAAAAAAGGGCACGCTATATTCGCAGATACTTTGCCGAGGACTTCGCTAACTTAAGAAATCATTTTGCACCTAAGTAGCAACTCAGGAGAGGACCATTTTGCACTCAGCAAAAAGTTTCTAATTCGAGGCCCGTACACCGTAAGAAATTTACCTGGAGGAATGCCTATCAAAGTGAGATAATTACACCCTTATGGAAGGAGAAAATTTAAAGTAGTTTTTTGAACATTAGAACGTACTGGAATTTGGCAACCGTCACAGGTTGCTCCACCTATTCTTCCCTGCCTGAAGCTTCTTCTTGCTGTAATACCTATTCACAGAGTCTTCGGTTCGATGCCAAAAGGCCATCTACCTGTCCCGTCTTGCGATTGCCTATTCCAACTGTTTGCTGGTCGTTCGGTTTCCGAAACTACCTACTCCCCCCCTCCTCCACTTTCTTCTTAGACCTGCAAGTGGCTTTGCGGACAATCTGCTAATTTGGGGTGGCTGCGTCCTCGTAAAGGGGCGAAATTAAAAGGAATTGAATCGTCTTACTTCGCTCTCTCTCTCTCTCTCTCTCTCTTGCTCTCCGCCATTTCCCGTACTACTTCCACATCCACACACTCCTTTCTCTCCACTATCCTTTCCCCAACCAATCCAAAAGTGCGCGTTCAGTTTGATTTCTGGAAATTGCCACGAAGTTCTCCGACCGTCTGCATCGATTGAATCAAGTCGGGGTCTTTAAGTCTCTTTCCGTTTTACGTCACCGTTCGTTTCTCCCGCAAAATGTTTCTTTCCGGCCCCCACCCCACCCTCCGGACCTTTTTTCTTTAGTCTCACCATCTAAACTCTGTCTTAAATTTAAAAGCCTGAAGAGACGAATAAAGGAGCAGTATAGGGTAAGAGAACATTCCAACCACTTTCATTACAGAAGTTTTATCTTGTGGTCGAACGGAATTGAACGAAAACTGCTGTAAATGATGCCTTGCTTTGCTAACTTGAGCTTGGCCGATCGATGGAACCAATAGAGTTTTATTACGATATCTTATTGAATTTCAGAACATTATGGCACTTATGGCTACGATAAAGCAACATTTCAAGTTGGGGGAAAATGTCCTGACTCGAGTAGTGTAAAAAAAATGTAATATTCTGATCATACCTGTTTCTGGCGAAAGTCGAATTTTCATCATTTCAGCTTCAAAACTACACGTCAAATGTATTTCACGCCAAAGCAACATTTCAAGTTGGGGAAAATGTCCTGACTCAAGTAGTGTAAAAAATGTAATATTCTGATCATACCCGGTGCTGGTAAAAGTCGATTTTTCATTATTTCGGCTTCAAAACTTGACGCCAAATATATTCCTTCACAGTCTAACCACTGCTTCAAAAATGAAGCCGTGAAGCTCATGTGGTTGTGTACTGGTCGAATAAGCCAAACTGTGGTTTTCTACCATTAAATTAAATGAAATTAAATTTAAAGGGGGTGACGGCAAAGCAGATTAGCCTCTAGTGCCCAAGCAAAATTCAAAATGGAGACATGTGAAAAGAAGACTTCCAGTTATCAACATTGGAGGCACTGGCAATGTGTTGCGGCAGTCCATTCCACAGACTGACAACTCTCTGTGAAAAAACGACCTTCCTTGTGTTAGTTTTGAGAGATTTGGGATGCAGTTTTAGGCTGTGACCACGAATAATATTAGAGTAGGCGAGGGTGATGGCGGTGTCAGATGAGAGAGTGTCGTTTCACGTTGAAACACGTGACACGGTGCTTTCAGGAATCGTTTTACGCATTAAGTTTTTTGGTTGAACGTCGATTATTTTTCCTCAATAATCATTAACGTCTGATTAATCAAGTGAAATTTAAGATTTCTGAACTGGGTTAAAACTCAGGTTTTCCTAAAATAAAAACAACCAACCAACGTGGGTTTTTTTAGGGTTTTGTTGGTTTTTTGGGGGGTTTTACCGGTTTTCTTTTCGGGTTTTATCAAGATTTATCGAGCCTCACTTTTGGTAAGCCGTGTCAGTCTGGCTCAGCGGTAGGACCTTGGCCTTTGATTTCAAAGGTCCTGGGTTCGATTCCCCGCTCAGGCAGTCTGACATATAAGTCCAAAAGGCAACGTAAATAGGTTTGCATCCGTATTTATTAACCAATCTCGAGCCCAATTGGCTTTCCGTCCCGTTTTTGGTAAAATAGGTGGAATAGGTAAAATAGGTGAAACACGCACTAGTGGATTTTATTGTGGGCTGTTTCAGGTGGGTTTTTTTTCGGGCAATCTCTGTCTCTGAAACCCCTGATCCAGTCTTCATTGATATACGAAGTTAATTCCAGACAGGGCAAAGTATGCATAGGGAAAATTTGAATGAATGGAAAAATGGAAGAAAAATATGGAAAAATGGGTTAAAAATGTATCATGGCCGCAGTTTGACACACACCAGCCTGGGTGTGAAACTCCTCTGCTGTGCTTTGAACCGCGCTTGACTAAAAGGAAAGTGTACCGAAAACAAAATTGAATCTTTTACACTTTAGTCATCCTAAGTGAACGGGTAACCACTTCAGACCCGCTACAGCCCCGCACACTACCGGTGAGTACCGTTTCGCCGAATCCCATTTCTCCGATTCTCGTTTCGCCAAAAGTTAAGGGCTGATTAAAATTCGTCAAAAGGGGAATTCCCGTTTCGCCGAATTCCGTTTCGCCGAATCAAAGTACTCTTTAAAAATTTAACACTGAAGAGGTTAAAGATGGATTCCTGATTGGAAGGAGTTTGTGTTTAGTTGCGGTTTCTGACGTCATACGCTTAGCCGCAGCGAACGAGGCAGCACGAGCAAGGCACGCCATCCGAAAATAAATATTCGGCAAAACGGGATTCGGCGAAACGAGAATTCCCGTTTCGCCGAAAATTAAGACACTGATTAAAACTCGGCGGAACAGTCATGCGCCTCACCACCTAATCTGCCCTGTTGCTAGCCTATGGCCGTGAATTCTGCAAAATCAGTTTATAAGACTATATATCACTTAGGTCACTCCCGTAATAAACTTCCTGAAGACTGGAGACGGGTTTTTTTTTCTGATGCAAAACCAAGTATTGAGTGGTGAACTGGGTCATGTCACTCTGGAAATCAATAACAAATGCTGGTCTGAAACAATTCCGTCGTCCTTCCCTTTCCCTCACCCCCATTCCTTAGGAAAAGTAGAAAAAAGTGAGATCTCCCCCCT
>JAHWFP010264157.1:60740-87397 GCA_023313725.1 Lithobius niger | reverse complement strand
GGTGCACAGGAAAACGAACACACTAACGAAACGCAAACAATGTTCATTGTCGTTCTGCTGTGGTTTAGTAAAACTTATACAAAAACATTCACCTAAATATGTTCAGAATAATAACAAAAATAGAAGGTGCTAGCCAATGATCTTATAGCTTGTTATTAAGCCTAATGCCACCATGATGACACTTGTTTGTTGCCGCATGAAGGAGCAAACCGGAGTACCCGGAGGAAACTCTCCTGCAACGAGCGGGAAACAACCGGAGAAAAACCCTTATGAGCTTCCCTTCCCCAGGATCGAACCCGGGTGTGTACGAAGCCAGAGATGTACAGCTGAGACCAGGACACCTATCGAATCTGATTCCCCAGTGCTCGCAGCTACCCGGGCACCCAATTGAATTAGTTATGATCTACACAAACTTAAATTATTTTAAATCATTTGCGTTGTACCTACAACTTGTTACGAGTTACGCAATCTTTTTCGGAAATGGTAATGCTCAGCACGTGAAAGCGTTTGACCATGCACGCGGGGTATTGTGTCTCTTCCGTCCGTTGTCGCACTCGCAGCAAAAAACGAAGGATAAAAAAATAAAAAAGAAACGTAAAAAAAATGGTATGCATTGGAGTTGCATGACCGGTGGCCATTAGAAGGACGGACGCTGAGGGAGCAGAAAGTTGGGCGGATGTGGAACAATGATTAATTGGCTATAGACGGACACACACGTGCTCCAACCAACTGACAGCAAGGCAACACAATCGAACTATTGTTATTTTGGAACATGACTATTTTCTGTTTTTTGTTTTTTTTTGTTTAGCGTGGTGGTACAGACTACCAAGTGCCTAGTCGTGGCGATGAGGGAGTACAGGTGATTTGATCATTGTTGGACTTCGTTTTTATTTGCACATGTACGTCGTGAATGACATTAAAAAAAAAACAGCTTTTAGTCCCTGAGCCAATTTTACTATGTAAAAAGTTTGACATGAACTAAAATTGGGTGTCGTGTCTTTTAGAATTCTCACGGTTCTCACATCTTAAAGTCTCGAAACTATAAAAGATATATAGTGGATATACGCAGGAGTCTCGGGTGTCATAGGGCCTGCATATCGCAGAAGTCTCATATCTCTTAGATCCTATCATCGCTTAGAAACCTCATAGAATTCTCAGGATAATCATATCTCAGAAGTCTCATCTCCATTAGATTCTCATATCACGTAGAAGTCTCCTAACTACAATAGTAACAGAGGATACTCATATCTCAGAAGCCTCGTATCTATTAGAATATTTAAAGGTTTCATTATCTATATTAAAACACTCAGGGGTCTCATTCCTCAAAAGTGTAACTTCTGTTAGAATACTCAGGATACTCTTACTTGGTTTCTTGACTGCTAGAAAATTTATGGTTCTGACATCTTAGAAGTCTCATATCTATTACAACACTGAAGATACTATTATTTAAGAAGTCTCATGTCTATTAGAATGCTCAGTGTTTTCATATTTTAAAAGTCTCATAACTATTAGACTAATGAAGATACTCTTATTTCAGAAGTCTCATGCTTATTTAAAAAGCTCAAGGTTATCTTTGAAGTCTCATATCTATTGAAATCCTCAAAATAGTTATTATTTCAGAAGTCTTCAGGATCGATTAGAATACTCAGTGTTCTCACATCTTGGAAGTCTCCGATCTATCTACCCCAAAACAAAACTTGTTAAGGGTTCCCGCCAAGCTTTTTCGCCAAGCTAATCCCACCGAGTAATAGTTCGAAGGTTAAATGAAATATATGAAAATTGCTTACCGCGCAATTTTCAATTATTTCATTTAACGTTTGAAGTATTACTCGGTGGGATTAGCTTGGCGAAAGACCTTGGCGTTTGATATAACGACTTCACACGGCTGAAAAGCTTGGCGGGAATCCTTAACAAGTTTTGTTTTGGGGTAGATATCAGATATTTTTGGTCCAAATTGATGAAATCCATTTTTTTTTCTTAGCAATTATGAGATGGAAACACCAATCTAGTTTTCTGGTCCATTTTTTTTTTTTTTTGACTTTCGTTATTAGAGTTGTAGGACAGCAGTAAACTTGTTTCAAATAATTAGGATTTATTATTAGTATTGCAGTATCTCCTTGCAAACTCACGGATTTATTTAATGTTGAGTTTGGCATTGTTGCACAATAACAATGTTTAAAACAATGTAAAACAATCAATTTGGTCGTTTGGAGCTCCCTAACCCCTGAACTTGACCAATTAGAAAGGTCCATATGAAAAGGGCACATCTACAGAGCAATACCTGTAAAATGAGCTAAGAACCGGCTTTATTCACCGCTTGGAAGAATTTACTTTCTTGATACAACAACAAGCGTTAGGAAGTAGTAAATAGTACGTAGTAAGTAATCTACCCCAAAACAAAACTTGTTAAGGATTCCCGTCAAGTTTTTCGGTCGTCTGAAGTCGTGATATCAAACGCCAAGCTCTATCGCCAAGCTAATCCCACCGAATAATAGTTCGAAGGTTAAATGAAATGTATGAAAATTGCTTACAGCGCAATTTTCAGTTATTTAATTTTTAACGTTTGAAGTATTACTCGGTGGGATTAGCTTGGCGAAAGAGCTTGGCGTTTGATATCACGACTTCACACGGCCGAAAAACTTGGCGAGAATCCTTAACAAGTTTTGTTTTGGGGGAGATATCAGTAATTTTTGATCTAAATTGATGAAATCCATTTTGAAATGCCAATCTAGTTTTCTGGTCCATTTCTTTTTTTTTTTTTTGGTTTCGTTAGATTTTGAGAACAGCAGTCACCTTTTTTTATTTGATTAACATTTTTATTAGTATTGCAGTATCTCCTTGCAAACGCGTGAATTTCTTTAATTGTCAGTTTGGCATTGTAGCATAAAAACAATGTTTAAAACAATGTAAAACAATCAATTTGGACCTTTGGAGTTCCCTAGCCCCTGAACCACTTGACCAATTAGAGAGGTCCATATGAAAAAGACACATCTCCAGAGCAATACCTGTAAAATGAGCTAAGAACCAGCTTTATTCACCGCTTGGAAGAATTTGTTTCGTGATACAACAACAAGTGAAGTAGTAAGTAGTACGTAGTAAGTAATTAGGCAAATATCAACGTTATTCACGTCGTGTTTTCAACAAGAAATCGGTAAGCTGTGAGTCTAACAGTGACTTTTATGTTGTCAGGCGACCAAAGTCTCACGATCAAACAAGTTTCAGCCTTTTTCTGTCGCATTGTTATTTATCTTCGATGGCTGAAAACAGCCAAACTACCTTTGCTGTAAAGACACAACGTGACTATAGTGTTCGCCATTCTCATATATATTTTATCTGGATGTTATCGTTTATCTTGGCGGGCGACACACTAACGTGTGTTTTGATTAGAATGATCAGGGTTGACATCTTAGAAGTCTCATAACTATAAGAATATTCAGAATTCTCATATCGCAAAAAAGTGTTTTAGTTTTTTTTTTAATAAGTAAAAATAGGAACATTTTTTAAATCCAAAATCCAGTTCTGAATCTGAAAAATTGGTCCTAAAATTTTGATAATTTAAGAAAAAATATTGAAAAAAAATAACTCTTTGTTCAGTTTAAAAAAAATAACTTTTGTCGTTCAGATGCCACAAGTAAAAGTAGCAGCCGGCAAGTTTCCAAAAAGGGTCAGCCTTTCAAAGTAGTGATATCATTCAATCAGGGAAAGGCCGCCAAGGTTAATCCTATTAGCCAAGTTAATCGCTAGTAGCAGTCTTCTAGTTTTCATTTAACCTTCGAACTATTAGTCGGTGCGATTAACTTGGCTAATAGGATTAACCTTGCCGGCCTTTCCTGGTTGAATGATATCAATACTCTGAAAGGCCGACCCTTTTTGGGAACTTGGCGGCTGCTCTTATACCAGTTTTGGTTTTGGGTGGATAGTGACTTACACGGAACAAACATCGAAGTTTATTTTCCCCAGTTTATCTGACTGGAGTTGAATTTTGGGTCTCCAACATTTTTTATCCTTGAAAAAAAAAAAAAAAAAACCTGAGAGCATGAAATTGTTGTGTGGTGCGTTTTTATGGGCCACCCTTCCCGAACCTAATGTCGGGAATTGATTCAGTTTCTACAAGCCTAGCAGCTCGTTGAGCGTTGTTCCACTGTCCTTGTACTTCATTCACAATAATATTTTCATTGAACCGCCCCGTCGTATTGGTCAGCTGTGGTTTTGTTCCCTCTCTCTCGGTAGCGTGTTAATATGTACTTTATACGAACCCATTCTCTGAAATTCAAAGCACCTACTCGAAAAACTGCGGCCGTGCTCACGCAGCCCACCGGAAAACCAGGCCTTACGGCTTCCGTCCTTCTTACAAGACCTTAGCGTTGTTTTTTTTTTTCTAACTTTTTTTATTCGTTGGAATGCTTAGAAAGCTGAGATTTACGGGCTGGCAAAAGTATGGATGGATTTTGATGGCGTACAAAAGCTTGTTTTACATTGCGTTTCAAACAATGGAGGTTTTGTGTTTTGCAAGAGCTGCATTTTGTGCTGATTCATCATTTTCGTGTTGTGCCATTATGTTTCATTTCGTTGGTTTTATTCTCACTAGACTGACTTTACATTATAATCAGTTAAGATGTCTAATTTCACGTGTTAGTAAGCTTTGACAAATTGTGTCGGTGAGTAAATTAACACGAATTTTCTAATTTGCATTTATAATTTAGTCATATATGTAAAGGAGAATGAGTGCAAATACGCTACTGCGTCCAAGGGCGCCCCTACATTGGGGCTATTGGGACTGAAACCTCTCCCCCCCCCCCCCTTGCCCCTTTTGGCACTTTTTCTTTGCCTTTTTGCCCGTTTGGTAGACAGAATCATGAAGAAAATGCAAAGCAAAAATCTTTAAACAAAGGCTTTTTGAGGATCTGTGACACTTCCAAAGGCACGTCCCAAAAGTAGAAAAAAACCTACAAAAAAAAAACTTAACTGAGTCTTTTCGGTGCCTAGATCTTTACCGAACAACTATAGCGCAATAGCACCAGGGCAAAACCGTAAGTGTTAGCAGTGTTAGTCTTAAGAATAAATTTCGATAATGAACAAAATAAAATAAAGCGGAAGAACTGTATAACCTTTAATGTTTTTAAATCGAAATTTTTTATCAACATTTATTGTTTGAATAAAACTGCCAACACATGATATTGCCCTGGTGTATTTGCTCGAACAGCAATCAGCCTACCGAATCTAGATACACGCTAGTGTGTCGCGCCAAGTTAGGCAACAATCATCACAACAAATATCACATCAGTTTAATTGTCGAGGACGTAAACCATTGTTGCGCGACGCCAGAGCGTCAGTGTCTAATATCCTGAAGCAGAGTTGAGCACATTTCAGGTACTTGGAGAAAAATAATAATGCGGCACAAAAGCTTAAACTGTGGTAAAATAGAGAGCAGTGATCCACCTGACAAAAATTAACTAGTGTAGGAATGTCAGCTAAGCGGCTTTCAATGCAAAATTTCACCCTAAAAAATGTTGCAAATGTGTTTCTTCTAGTCCGCTCATCCCCATGTTAATTCTCAAAGGGTGATTATTCACCGATACCGAGATAGCGGGAAGGCTTCCAGCTAGGAAATTTGACGAATGACTGCAGTACGATAAGAACTGCATACGTTTTCTGGTTTACAGCTTGGGGGTGTAATGGGAACGGCGTGGGATGGCGCGTAAGTACGAAAGTATTGTTATAACCAATGGTTGTATTGTTGCCATCGTCTCTGATTGGATGCCAAAGTTCGGACAATGACAACGTGTATACTGACGTGCGTAGCTAGACACGCTAGTGTGTCTCCTCGCGAATCTGAACAACGTTGCCAAAGAAATTGTGTCTACGTCCAATTCGCGAAAAACAAACAGAATATTAATATAAAACCAAAAACTGGTAAAAGGGCTACCAAGTTGAACATAGCTCGGCCTTACAAAGGAGTGATATGAACTAAATCAAATTATTATTTTTTTAATATTAAAACAACTCCAAAAACTAATAAAGAGGAGATTAATTAGGTTGAGAATGATTCGGCCTCTCAAAGGAGTGATATGAAATTAAAGTATTAGAAAATTTAACAGTCAAGCAATTGTTGAAGTGGCACTTTATTACACATCTGCAGGCTAGTTGAGTTGAGTCTAATACGCAATTAAAAAAAAAGTAGTGATATCATATCAAAAACCAAAACTGGTAAAACGGACCGACAAGTTCCGAATGGTTCGGTCCTTCAAAGGAGTGATATCAACACACCAAAACATTCGCCAAGTTAATCGCACCGACTAATAGTTCGAAGGTTAAATGAAAACTCTGTAGCAATGTTCAAGTTTTCATTTAACCTTCGAACTATTATTTGGTGCGATTAACTTGACTAATGTTTTGGTGTGTTGATTTCACTCTTTTGAAGGGCCGAACCATTCGGAACTTGGCGGTCCCTTTTAACAGTTTTGGTTTTTGATTTGATTAAAAAATATAGTGCAAACAAACAACATTCGGCCACATTATTTAAAACATGGATTCCTTGTGGTGGTGAGTACGAAAAATGAATGGTGGAGGGAGGGGGTAAGGAGAGGCTAGAAAATAGGGGTACTCAGAAAGAGAGGGGTGGAGAAGGTTTGTCGTCGCAAGCGTCCGTGGCGCCAGTCGCGTCTGATGCCTCGTGCGATAGTTCCGCCCGCTGAGTTAAGCATTCTCCCCACCCCTCCACCAAACTCTCAAGATGAGCAAGGAGAGCGTGGGTGGGGATATCTGGAATCCCCGTGGAAAAAATATGACACAAATAATTAAAATTTTGGCAGTGAGGTCTTAATTCATATACAGAATCGAAGAGAGTAGTCTTAATACGTCGTAATTGCAGCTAATTGCCAGTTACATTGTTGATATTGTCGAAAGACCGTCAGAAAACTAGATCTCGCCACATTATGTTCTGTTGGATGTCTAATTTTTAGACTTTTAAAGCGAGCTTTCTTAAAATTCACGCTTAAATTAAGAAAGTAACATTTCGGGGCAGTGTTGATGAGTTTTCAAACACTGTTCAATCAACAGTCTCCTACAAGTCTGAGGCTGCAGAAATGTTGTCAGGAAGAGAGTTCCAAACCGGTGCAATTCGTGAAGAGAAAAAAAATTTTCTAAAGTTTGGATTAAAATTGGGACTAATTAGATTTAATTTGTAACCCTAGTTCGTGTGCCCTAGTTCGTTGAAGGAAGGATATGAAAAGCAGGGCACAGCAACACATTGGTTGTTTGCAGACGTACTTTGACAAATCTAGCCTAACTTTGGCCAACATGACGCTACAGATGAAAAGCTAAATGACATCGAAAAAAACAGGGGAGAACGTTGGATGCCGAGACAGCACAAATTAAGCAGATACCGCTAAAAAGCCACGGGATAACAACCCAGAAGATGCAGCTAAAGAGCTGCAGAGAATAAACGTCTGGCAAATGAGGTTGAGGCTGGCGTTTATTTAATGCACACAAAAGACAAGAATATGCTGTGTTTTGGCTGGAGCCTCAAGTCATCGGAATCATCATGGAGATAAACATGCTCAACGTTAGAGGCAGAAAGAAATCGGGAACGGGGGTACCTGAGGTTCAAAGCGGTGAAACTGTGAAATCGATAGCGGTCGAGTTATTATTCAATAAAGAAAAACGAAAAATAAACAAAATGTTTATTGACATGCAAAGTCAAAATGGGTGAAAATGGCTACTGGCCCAAAACTTTAAAACAAAATGGTAACAAGACATTGAATTCAATACGTCTGAGCGGAGTGTCGGACGGACGTCTAACCGGATAATCGTCTAATGGGATAATTGTCTTATATCTGCCGAAATAAAAAATCTGGAAAATCATCTAAACGGAATATCGTAGCATATATGGATAACCGTCTAACTGGACTATAATATGGCTGCGGTTTTTGATGTTATATGTATTTCCACAGCGAGAGCGGCAGCGCGTCCGAGGCAAGGACGTCAGACGATTTTCCATTATACGAATTTCGTATTAGACGATTTTCCGTTAAATTTTTATACTATATATGTTCTTCAAATTATACGATTTTCCACTTAGACGATTATCCCTCGCCTAGTCTGAAGATACTCGGAAAGATTTAACGATTGGTTTTTTAAAAAAAAAAAGTGGCAGATGGAGTGGGAGATTTGACACCCTCTGATGGAATCCCATTGGTGCAATCCGTAGGCCACTAGACGTGATAACTACTGAAGAAGAATGGTATAGTCTCTGACAATGACCGATGTCTTGCAGGGACTTTTTCAGGGTTCCCTTTCCAGATACAATCAGGTCGACTTCTACAAGCCTTACCACCGCTCAGTCACCATGACATATGCAGGGTGGTCCATACTGGAAAAATACCTGCCTAAAATAGGCCTAAAGTAGGTCTATAACAGGCCTATAATAGGCATGAAATAGCTTCAAAGTTCGTAAGCCCATTAGGAAACTTTCAACATGTTACGAATTAGCCTTACTTCTCTGGCATTATAGGTGTGACATTAGGGATGTATTTAGATTCTGCTACCATCTGGTGAAGTGAATTTAGGCCTATTTTAGGACTATATTTTTCCAGTACTTTATGGACTACCCAGTATTACGTTTATCCATTCTGCTGACAAGGGTCTCTCGCGCTGATCGAAAATTAAAAAAATAAATTGAAATCCAAAGAAGGCTATACAAATTCAACGAAAGTCTCATTGCGCTGTTTCTCCGACCTACGGGCAACGATCGAATTGTACATCGGGTGTAATAATGTTAGAAGAAAGGTCCCTGTCAACCACCAAGCACAATTAAACGGAGACTTTCCAGAAAATGTCCCGCTGCTAAAGTTTCCGTTTGCCTGGGGAGTAGCGTTCTTGTCTGCTGGCTTTCTCTTCATCTGACAGTTGTCCTAATGGGGCAAGACGGGTTGGCTGGTGAGGGAGATGGGGGGGATTGGGGGCAGTCGTTCTATATCGACTCGTCACCCCCAACTCTCATCTCCCTGCCGACATGAGGTCGTGAACACGGGCCAACAACACGACCAAATTTGCAACGATCGAAAACACTTTGAACCGCGCGTTGAAATGAGAATGAATTAAATTCTGTCGCGTCACTTCTTACGTTTGCGTCAACTTAAACGTCTGATTTAATCGAGATTACGGGAGAAAATTTTGTTAATAGGGACATCTTTAAACCTTTAAGAAATCGTGCTCTTGGTTAGTTGCTACGGCCGACGTTGTTCTGTAAAACTGAGTTTTATTCTGTAGTGAAACTTTCGTGGAAACGATTAAAAAGGATGAGGTATAATTTGTCATATCATAAACCAGCTGAATTACATAGCTACACTCCATTTCAGTATAATGGCCACTGTACATACCGAGCGTACGAGCCAGAATAATCACAAGTTCGATCATAGTTTCGTTTACGTATACGCGTGCAAGTTAGGGTGTGGTTTCACTAAGACAATCACAGTTTCTGTTAAACTGAAAACGGTTTGTTAAATATTTCCGGATCTCAGGAAAAGGTGTGAACCAATTTAACAATGCCTATTCATTTTTAGAATTTGATGTTTGCATTGAAATTAAGATTGAGCAAAATTAAAAAGCAATCATTCTTTAATAACGTAGCATAAACTCACAACGTTCGGCGCTACGCTTCGTAGCTAGAGAGTAGGTTGAATCACCCCTTCTTCGAGAGTACGAGTTGTTTTAGAGCGCTGTCACTTATACCCACACGTCATAATTCATAATTCGTCTATTGTAGGCCTTGTTTATGTATAAATTAGAACGCCTCAAATTCGAAATCTTTCCTTCAAAATACAGAATTTAATTATTTTCGTTTTTATAGTTTAAGCAGAGATGAACATCTTCAAATAGTCTTCGAAGGTGCGTTAGTCAATTTTTCCTGTGAAAATGTTTCGTGTATACTTTAAGGGATGTGCGCAGAACACTTTCAAATTTTTGCAACTTTCGACAATTTTACACAGTGGTGCTGAAAACCAATTCTAACAGTAACATTTCGGGGCAGTGCTGATGAGTTTTCAAACACTGTTCAATCAACAGTCTCCTACAAGTATGGAGTGACGAGGCTGCGGAATGTTCTCAGGAAGAGAGTTCCAAACCGGTGCAATTCGTAAAGAGAAAAAAATATTTTCTGAAGTTTGGATTAAAGGGACATACCTCCCAGCGCCATTTTTCTCGATCCTCCACATCAAGTACGGCCCCATAGGTCTATTTACTTACCGTTAGTCTTTCCCTTGCTAAAAATCTGTTTTAAAATGTGCCGTCTTGGAGATTTTCTGTTGAATATTACTAACTTTATTTACGTTCGTCCCGAACTTATGTGATGCATCGCGCGCCTACAATGACCTTGAAGTTTTATCTGCGTGTGCGCAGTATTAATTTTAATCGTTTGCTATTGTAATTACTATGAGACCAAAAATCTAAAAGGCTAATGCAGTAAAAATTAATATTAATTATTCCAATAGATCGCCGAAGCAAAATTATAAGACACTAGTCTAGAAAATTATAAATCGTGATTTTAAAATACAAGACTCATTCCGGTTTTTTCACGACACAATCAATGCGTTCACGCGGCTGGACTATTAGGCGCAATGCCAACTGAGACAGTAGCTACGTTTTCCGCTGCGAGGAACGAAGCTACCGTCTCAGTTGACCTTAGCTGTGGTAAATACGCGGATGTGATCGTCGCGTGGGTGTTATAAGGCAGGCGGAAGGTTACAAGGCAGGCCGGATGTTGCTTTAAAATTGGGAATAATTAGTTTTAATTTGTAACCCTAGTTCGTGTGCCAGTGTTTATTTCAAAGAAAGGAAGATAAAGAGGTAGCATGTTATGTAGGGTTTTGTAAGCAAGAATTAAGTCTGCCTTAAGTCTATGCAGTTCGAGTGAATCCTGTCGCAAAAGTTCCAAAAAGTTGTTTATAGATTTTACTTTTCAATCATGGTAGTGATTTTGTAAAACGTGTCTGAACTCAATATGGTCGATATGTTTTAAATGACTTGGTGACCACACCTGTCATGCATGCTCTAGGAGAGGGCGAACGTATATTTTATACGCCCAGATTTTGGTGTTTAAATTGAATTGCAATTAAATTTACAACCTTAACAAATGTTACACAGTGCAAGGGATTGGACAAAACGTTGTTTAAGCCTAAGAAACTGCACTCACAGCATTCGCCTCATAAACGACGCTTACGTTTTTGTCTCCGTTTGTCTCCAGTGCACCTTGTTTCTAGCTACACGAGTGCCTTCAAACGAAAGCTCCACAGTGAACGTGGCGTTGTTGCGTCTGTTGTGCAGTAAGTCAAGCTTAAATACAACTTGCGAATGATTTAGACGACATTTTAAGAACGCTAAAGTCTAAAACCAGTTTACGTCATTTTCGTACATCTGCATTGGCGATTGAGCAGCAGCCGCCATCTTGCTTGCGTGTTCGATTCGCTGCAATGAAATGACGTCACACTCTCCTTTTGTGACGCGATGTAAGCAGAACGCATTCCTAGTTTTACCTATTCTTTATTGAAATATGTTTTACGTATGTCTTAAATAAATTACCTGTCGGTATATTTGAATGGGCGACATTTTGCTCTAATATTATCCTTTTTGTCCTTATTGCAGTCAGCTGCGCGGCGAGCGGGGACGAGTTGTGCCAATTGCAAAACGACCACGACGACGCTCTGGCGGCGAAACCAGAATGGAGAACCCGTATGCAACGCCTGCGGGCTATACTACAAACTACACAACGTAAGTACTAGTATTCTTCTAAATTGTTTCATTAATGTCACAGATTGTCAGGATTCAAGGCAAGGAAAAGTGGATATCAGGTCATTAAGCAACGGTCCCCCCCCCTCCCCCATCCCCTACCACACACACAAAAACTGATTCTTCCTGTTATTGCAGTAAGACGTCAATATTTCAGTTTTCCACGTTGTTTAATGCTCTTGAACACAAAAAGAACGATTGGTAACCGTCACATAAATCATTTTACGCAATTTGAAACATTTTTTTTTATCTTTTCTTATTTTGTTGAATTTTCCTGCCACTAGTAGTGCTAATTCCCCCCCCCCCCCCCGGAAAAAGTGGGGGGGAAAAACAGACAAATATCAGGGATAATGGTGAGGTGTTAGGCAGCTCTGTATAGACCCTTTCCAACTGTAGAAAGTCGTGAACGGACTCAAGTTGTTTTCGTTACAAAAGTTGGGAAGTGAATAGCGCCACGCACACTTCCGGTATCAGTTCGAGCAGTAGGCACACCAAAAATAATATTTTTTCCATTATAGACAGAGGGCACGTGGAGGCGTAAACTTTTCAACAGTTCGGAACATTGAATTCTGTTATGAATAAGTTTGTTTGTACATGAAGTTCAAGCCAAGACATAAACGAAATTGTTTTAATGTAGGAATTTGGACTTCCTTGCAGAGTTCTTCATACGTAAAGCTATGAGGCGTAACAAATTGTAGTTAAATATAGAAATGAAATTCTCACGTTGCCTATACTCAACCCAGCACCATGACCTCGCCAGATTTTTAGACCATTGCCGACTGAGCTAGTATGATGTAAAAAAAAAATCATGCTTTTCAAAAACTCGGTGTAAAATCGATGTATTTTGCAGCACAACAATTTACCAAGAGTGGACGTCGTAATCCGTTAAACGCTGGAACATAGTTTAAACGCTCCTCCATCCACTCTTCATAAACTCTTGTTATAACTCAGGAGTTATAAATCTTTCAAAATTACTCTTTAAATGTTTTTGGTTCCAAGATGGCGGGCAACCAAAGCATTGAGATGTAAAGCAACAACCGGCCGCGACTTGGGCTCCTGACCACGTGATGGATGCCGTCCAATCAGGACGTACTTGAAGGTAGAGAACAATAGGGGTCGGTAAGGCGAGACTAACCACCACCACTACCCCTACCCAGGGTACAATGTCGGCAGATGGAAGGGAGTTTAGCACTCATCGTCCATTTTGAATTCCCCTTCGTCCACGCCTTTCACGGCTCAAGATCTAACGGGCGATAGTATTGATGGTAGCAACGAGAGGGACTCTTTGCTGCCCGCCCCACGCACCAAGAACGCCATTGTAGGAGAACCCAGTCTGTTGGTATCATTGTAGTACTATGACTCGAGCACAGGCACCAGGGGGCTACAGAAAACCCATACCCCCTGCTGGCAAAACGGGAATGATATGACTACCCAAACGAACGGCCAATCAGAAATGGTCTATTCATTGGATGATGGCAAAATTGATATGGCGACCATTTCGGAAAAATAGACCTACCATTTTATTCTTAAAACTGGAACCAGCCGGCTTTTCCCCAGAAAGAAATTCCCTTATTTGTCAAAAGAATGAAGAAAATGTTCTCCCTTATTCTGACAAAGAACAGTTTTGGGTCAGTGAAGTAAAACTTCTCTAAAATGGAACAATTCTAAAATCTTAAAGAACTGCGTCCATCGGCCCGAAATTATATTCATCGCTGAACTAGGACTATATTTCACCACAGACAGAAAATTCCATAGCGTATGTGAAAAAGTCTGTGGTATACTCAAACGCCCCCCCCTCCCCAAAAAAAAAGTTAACAGGTGTTATTGTGTCAGGTACACTGTAGCTTTTTGACGCGCACCCAGCATTAGCCATGTCGCCAGAAGGAGAGAGGGTCAATTTTGCTAGGTAAATCCCATCGGAAATTCCTAGGTTCTTTTACATGCCACAATCGACATGAGCACGAGATATCACAGGGCCCTTCTCTGCCCGAAAATGCCTGAGGTGGCTGAGGCCGGACTCGAACGCGGGACCTCTGGCACTGGAGACGGTCATGCTAACCATCAGGCCACCTTGCCCCACTGTGTCAGGTACACTGCATAAACATGTGTTTTAAGACAAGCACAGTTTAGATGCAACGAGAAAACGTTGTTAAACGTGTTTAGCTGACAAACTTAAAAAGCGTTTTGTATAGATACCATGAGAAAAAATCTTTATGAATCTTCGCTTTTATACATATAGTATTAGTTGCAGATGAGAAACGTGTTTAAGATAAAACACTTGGTTAACACACATGAAGCAACGGAAGTGGTTAATATAAAAACAGTAGTGTTTTGTCAACAGTAGTCTTTATATTACTACCGTTAAACACAACTTTCAAAAGCATGCTCTGTAAAAAAAGCTACTGCCGTTTTATTTCAAATACTTTTTGTGCACGTTTTGAGCATTTGTTCTTAGAGTGTTCAGCAAACTGAACACTAGTACTAGATTTTTACGCAGTTTACGTCTGCAAAACTGCATAGCCCTATGTTTTGAAAGGTTTCTTTTCAGCCAATGCTATTTGTCAAACGCTTTTTATGTGGCTTCCAGGTAAAAACGTCTAAAACAGTTCAGCAATTCAGTATAATGTTAACTTAAAAAAAAGACAAATCAAGCTACTCTTGTGATATGATAACAATAATTTTACATCGCTTCTGAAGACAAAATGAACAATACAAAAGCTTTGCATAAAGCATTTTATACAATATCAAGAACGAATTCCAATTTTTTAATATTTTTTTTTTATCATTTCCTAACACCAGATCCCGTTGTAAGCCAACTGGGAAAAACATCCTACGAAAAACAATTCTCGCATTTGTCACATGGTGAATTTCCCCCCCGTTTTTAGGATGAGTCTTTTGAGGGAAGTTAAGTGAAAAACATACAAAGCACAGAAATCAAGTAGGTTCACACGTAATGAACAAATGAACGTTCGATACCTACAGTTTCTCACCCAAGTATTTCTGCCATAAATTTAGTGGTGGTCGTCATCAGGGATGAACTAAAAAGATAAGGGTTGCATCATCAACGTCAATAAACGACTGTAAAATAAGGCAAATTCAAGCTCGTACCTGTACAGGATTCGGAAAGACAGGATGGGATTTGGATTTGGCCAGGAAGTACCTCATTTTATATCTTTTCGTTGCCTCTTATGTTAATGTTGCAACTTGTTTGCTACTCAGTTCAACACTGATGACGGCAACCACTAAACTTCAGGCTGAAATATTTGGGTATTTATATAAGGCCGCTAAAAATTAATTAAGTGGTTCTCAGGAGTGGCACTGCAAAGTTGACGCTGGCAGTGGTTTTTTTTTTTTTTACGTTTTATTTGTGATTGTTTTCGAAGCGGGCGATGGCTTGTTTTTTTTTACCAAACAAAACGAAATAGTTGGTTACGTTTTGTTGTGGGGTACAATATTTGTGTTTTAATACCAGGATCAGCGTGAAAAAGTTGTACATTTCATTAACGTCGTATAGATCCAAGTTTTTAGTTGTGACATACGTGGTCATCGGCTCCAGGAAATGTTTGGTGAAAGTTCTGATGCGTGACCGGAATTCTTTTTTTTACACAGTACCGCTAAGAAAAACCCCATGCGTGCGCTCCTGAGAACCATTTAATTGACTTTTAGCGGCCTAAAGTCATATACGAAGCTGTATGCAAACTTGGCCATCTTCGCTTCTACATGAAACGGGATGCAGTGACTAGAAATGGCACATCCCAAAAAGTAAAAGGCTTTATGCAGCTTCTATTCGCATTTACGAGTATTTCAAAAGGCCTATAATTTACGGTAATATCCAAACCGCCTTAATTTAAACTTTACTAGAATTTGAAGCCTTGTGGTTTACTCCCTATGTGTTGTAATTACGAGCTTTTAAAAGCAGACATTTTTGAAGGGATAATCCCCCTCTCTCTCTCTGTTTCTCTCCCTCCTCCCCGTCCATCTTTACTCCTACCCCTCCTCCACTCAGCGGATTTCCACTTCCGGGTGCTTTCACCCTTCCTCCGCCCTTTCTTCCGCCGGTAATTACACCCAAATCGGCCTAAAACAGTAATCCGCAAAATGGGGGTGAAATTTGAGCCACCCGATGCTCAAGGACGTGGAGTCTGGAGGAAGGAGTGCCTGTAGTCAGTCTTTCAAGCCAAAGCTATCAACACGGTTTGTTTAACAAAAGTGGAGATTTTTTCAGGTTTATTTGTAAATGGCTGAAGTTCAAGGTTATGGTCGTGGAGAGGTAGGGATTTCGCTAACCAATCTCGACAAGTCTCGATTAAAAAAAGTTGATGGGCTACGGGAAAGAGTGATAATTCCGAATCAGGAATAGATTCAGCATCCGTTAAAGTCAGAAAAGAAACGAGTTAATTAAAGAAAAACATAATATGATTTTCGTGATTCTTCCGCCAGTTTTTCCAATATGACCGGAAGGAAAAAAACAAAGTACGTTTCGCCATGTTCATTTTGTGTACATTTAAAACTTCTAGAGTGTAACTGACCCACGAAATGTATACAGTTGCAAACCTATTTTACCGAGGTTCTTCCGCTGAGCCGTACTGACACGGCCAAAAGGACACATCTGTAGGCTGCTTATGAGGTTCAGTTCCCCGTTCAGGCAGTCTGATATTTAAGTCCAAAAGGAACCGTGAATAGGTTTGCATCTGTATTTATTTTAACCCTTCTGGAGCCCGTCTAGCTTTCCGTCTCATTTAAACCCACGAAATGCAGCGTTTGAATACGTTAACGTTGCGTACTAACAACAACTCTAAGGATGCGGAAGCCTCCCCCCCCCCCCCCCCCTTTCAAATAATCTAAATCAGATCTTGTTTTTTTTTACTTGCACCAGAACCAACATTGAGACTGTATGGCAACATTTTCTGTGATTCATCATCACTTCCAGCATTACTTAATCACGTTGCATCACGATGCCTGCGGTGATACAAACGTCTGAGTCCACAACACATGCGATTGCATTAAAATTATGTTGTCATTTGCATGGTAAGAGTATAAAAAAAATGCGATCTGATGTGTCAGATTAGTTCTTCAACTATCCGAGACATGTCGAGATGAGACACGAGTGAGCCTCGTCTCGTATCAACCGGATGAATTTGTAAACGTACGTTAATTTCATCCCTGTTGTTAACTGGCCTTTAAACAATCCAGACGCCAGACCTCAATACCGTCGGTGAACAGAAATTGAGTGAAAGCCCGCTGTTTCCTAAGTTGGTCGGTTGAAAGTCAATAAGTCCAAAGTGAGTAAAAGTCCAAGTCAAGTTTAGAGTTAAAAGGGCGTACCCTTTCACTGTTTTCGAGAATCCTGCTCGAAATAGCTTTCACAACATTTCCACGGGGTTGGAGTGAATGTAGCAGAATCATGTCATCAAAAGCTAAAAAATTAGGAAACATTTTTACATTTACGTTTATTTAAACACAGGCTACGTTTAAGTTAATGTTACAACGCTGTATTTACAACGTCGTATTTATTGAACCAATCTCGAGCCCATTGGCTTTCCGTCCCGTTTAAACAACGCGGCTGTAGGACATGAGCGATAGTCTAAGTATTTCCGTTTAGGTCCAGCCGTCACTGAGTGGTGGTCCTAAAGACCATACCCTAAACATGTACAAGTTGCCTAGTCAACGGCAGGCTTTCCCCGATTTCATCACCTTTTAACCACCAGCTCTTGGAGCACGATCATCGTGTCCCGCACCTATAAAAGGTCGAAAGATTAGGCTCGTGGACAGATCTGGTGAACGAGGTGGTTCGTGCGCAGGTTTTGGCTTGAAACCCCACTTTGTTTGGGGGACGGGCTTTGAACCCTCCGAAGGGAACAGCAACGGATCCTTTCGACATCATTATAGC
The DNA here is from genome assembly GCA_023313725.1 of Lithobius niger. NCBI lineage: Eukaryota > Metazoa > Arthropoda > Chilopoda > Lithobiomorpha > Lithobiidae > Lithobius > Lithobius niger. Next base: position 69,723 of record JAHWFP010264157.1, on the reverse strand, counting down.
AAGCGTCATGGCTGTTTGCTGTGACGTGAATGACACGTGACTGGGCTAGTCCAATCAGACGGCCAAACAGCCGTTTTTCTCGTTCGTCATTGGCTAACTCATGGTGACGTCACGGCAAACAGCCATTGCGCATGGTATAAGGAGCTCACAAGAGCTTGATACGCGGAAACCTAAGGTATTAAGAAAGAGTTAACAGAGTATGACGAATTCGCCTACTCGGAAGTATACACGGATTGCTTGGGACCAAATTTAAATATACATCTTTTGCTTTCCGACGACGAATCGATGAAAACAAAGCTTATATCGTTACTTAGCAAGCAATTCTGCCTGTTAGAGATATGAAATATCCGTGGGTCGCTTAGGTAACCTTTGAGAGATTTATTAATTTCTAAGCAGAGTGTTAAACTTTTACATTAAAGTTGGAACAATAATCACAAATTATTCAAAATCAAAACGAGCGACGTGATGCGACGCGACGCTTAGAAAGCTAAGAATGAATGTAAGAAGCCACGGCCTGGTATTGCACGCCGTTTAATTAAAAAATCAGTGCTAGCAATAACGAAATACATTTCCCGATATCGGAATTTCTATTTCCGATATCGCAAATACAATTGCCGATACTGGGAATACTTTTTTTTTTAATTTGCGATATCAGAATTAAATTTGTGATATCAGAAATTATAGTTTCCAATCTCGAAAGTCGAATTCCCGATATCAAAAATTAAATTAGAACATCCGATATCGGAAATTCTATTTTAGATATTACAAATGCTATTTCCGATATTACAATTTCTGATATCAGGAATAAGTAGGCATTTCCGATATCGAAAATTCTATTTCAGATATTTGGAATTCTATTTCCGATATCGGAAATTCGAATTTAATTTCGAATATTAGGAAATACAATTCTGAATATCGCGAATTGGCTAGAATTTGCGATATCGGAAATTCTAATTGTGGATATCGGGGATTGGCTTCAATTTCCGATATTGCAAATAGCATCTGTGATATCTGCAATTCAATTTACGATATCGGAAATTACCTTCTGTTGTTGGAATTAGAATTGTCCAAATCAAAAATTGAATTTTCGATATCGGAAATACTATTCTGGATAACAAAAATACGCATGAATTCCCAATATCGCAAATGTAATTTTGGATGTCGGAAAATGCATTTGAGATATCAGGAACAGAGATATTCCGATATCGGGAATTGTGTTTTTGTTATTGCTAGCCTTTATTTTTAAATAAAACGGCGTGCCGTAGCCTGGACAACTTCTTTATAGCAACTTGTTGCCATGGGTTACTGCTTCATCCATTTCCGTATCCGATATCTCAAACCACCCTTTCACGCCGACGTATCGAAGAAACAGCGCATTGAGAACTAACATGTATACACATAACGGATCCAGGACATACACCCCCCCCCCTACCAAAGGACCCCCTCCCCTGACAGAAAAATGTAATTATGAAAAGATTATTTTATTAGAAGCATTAGATTATAAAATAAGTATGCGTTTTTACAAAATGTCACAAGGCTAAATTAATTCTTTGGGAATATGTGAAGAAAGTGCACTCCAGAAGTCGGATACGGCAGTGGTGTACCGTAAAGTGCTTTAACTTTAGGCTTAGCCTCGGAGTCCTCTGGGGGAGCAAACAGCGCTTCCTTAGACCGCCTAGCCGACTTTGTTTGTTCTCCTCCACCGAACCTTTTTCAGCTGGAGAGGCCCACTGAACCTGAAAGTCGCTCTCCCCCCCTTCCGCCATGTTCTACATTTGGCTTTGGACATCTTACGTGTGGTGACTTACGTCGACCCTGTTCCCTCATAAAGCAACTTTTGAGTCAACGCGATTTTTGGGGTGTTTACGTAATTGTGGCACCTGACACTTATTGATAAAATTGTCAACGTCTAGGCTAAAACTTTTATTAAGCACTACAATTCTGGCCTCGCCTTGTTTACGCGGTCATTTGCAGTCCGATAGCGCAAAGAGTTGGTTACAATTTATTTATCGCATTGTAAATAAATGCATTGTGATTAAGGGACGGCATATTTCAATGTGTCCATAAATCTCTCAGTGGGCTGGCCCGTCTGCCTTGTTGTTGCCTAAGTGCGTTCGAAAACGTGTTCTGTTCTGCTTCCGTAGTTCGGTGATTGTCCGTGTCTTTAGTTGCGGTTGGGTGCGCGCGCTAGCGTCGCCAATATGGCTGCCCCCGCGTCACGCACCCGGCTTTCCCACCGCCCCCACAATGCAACATAACGACAATGGACGCGTCTCGCTGGGCTTTTGTTGTGGTGCAGGCGCGCGCCTCGTTCTGATTGGCCGACTGTGACGATGAGGCGACCAATCAGAGCTTGTCGGGTCCGTCCGTAACTATGATATCTATTGTTTTGGTGTGAGGGGTGGTCAGCTGACTCCGGAATTAATAATGCTCTTTTTCATGCAAGACTGTTGCTTTAACATGGCACTCATAACGATCCCTATTTAATCGATTAAGTAGGTAGCCTAGTAAAATGTGAAATAATTTTATGGTAGGTTTTTTAACTTTACTCAGATTATGAAAATATATTTACATAAAAGACTCTGGGGGGGGCCCCCCCCCAAATACAATTCCCAAAATTGTATATACAATACAGCAATTCTTTTTTTTTCTGAAGCAGGTATCGTTATATTTTTATCACATTATATAGGTCGATGATGGGGTGACGACAACCTACTGGTTATTTGTGTCACTGGTTATTTAATTTTGTTGCATAGCTAGATGGAAATTGTTTTAAGTTAGTTAATAATGGTGAATCTTGTAACGTGAAAATTTGCTCTTCGAAACGCGTAATCGGCTAGTTTTTTTTTCGCTACAGTATTTGTAAAAAACTGGTCCCCCACCCCCACCACACTTCTTGATAGGAAAAGGGCATTTCCCTTTTTATTTTTAATTCTGTTTTACTTCATATAGGTTTAGCATCACATCTGATGCTGCCAAGTTTGAAAATCACATGAAATTATCCTTGGTCCGCTGTCTAAACAAATTTTAATTTATATTTTCTCTAAGAAACAAAGTGGAGCCAAGATTTTGAACCGCTAAGAATGGCAAGTGAGCAGCGATAATGACGAAAACAATTCACGTGCCAAAGTGAATCCTGGAGTTGACCCGAGTCTTTCGATTGGGCTTCCAATGCACTCGACCAATATGCTAACTTGACCATCATAATTGCTGCTCACTTGTCATTTTTAGCTGTTCACAATTTTAGCTCCATTGTGTTACTTCGTTTAATACTAATATTTACAGTTCATTCCTTTTGTTTTAGCCTACATTTCCCCACTCGTTCGTCCATTATTTATACTGGAACAGCAGGCCAAAGTCTAGGATTCACGCAGGATGTCTGCATACAGCACGTGCGGTGAAGCATCATTTTAGACTTTTTGAGTTGCGTGGGCGGTGTGGGGAGGGGGTGGGGGATTAGAGAAGAAGATCTTGTCGGGGAGTTGGGGTAGGCTAGCCCTATGGCGTCGGGGAGGCCTAACGAATAAATCACAGGAGCGGAGAGCCAAAATTTGGCGCCACGAAATAATTTACGACTCCGGTTTAATGAAGCGTCAAATGAGCAGGTTGGAGGGCGGGCGTTGAAAATACTGTCTTGCTTGGCTCAAAGACAATAGTTTAGCCCCCTCCACCTCCCTGGTCTCACTTCCACTAAGCAACAACAGCAACGAAATGAGGAGTTGGCTCAACAACCTTACTTTATTAAGGCAACTCTCCGTCACCATCCAGACTGATCCCAAAACACACTAATGCCGTTTCTGATACTTACAATAACGAGAGTGCTCCTTTCTAGCCACTCCTCCCCCCCCCCACGACCCACCACTCATCTCGCCCTCCCCGTTAAAATCCAGATGTACGCAAGTATGTTGAAGCTGCTAGTTTTCACAAAAATTTTGAGAAACGTAATTGGGCCTAGTGATGGAAAATAATGGCGCCTGTGCGGTAACCGTAGATTTTGTGAACGCTAATTAAAAGCGACAAGTCACAAAAAATGATGAAGAGGAGTCATAATTCGCCGTGCGTTACACACCCCAACACTCGTTCATTCCCCTCCCCCCTTCCCCCCGCCTCCCCACTTCCGTTATCCCCTTTTTTTCCAAAGACATTCTGCAAAACCTTTTTGGTACTTGTATTCGTGTTTAGTGCATACATTTCCAACATTTCTTGATTTGGGGAAGGGCGCGCCAACACAGCTATTTTCTCCCATTTTTGAACGAATTTCGGTCATGATTAAAGCCGAATATGTGCGTATACTGTATTATTTACTGCCATTGCAGTAAATATACAAATACGGGGAAAACAAACGGACTCGTTTCATGTTTAGGGTAAGGTTTAACTGAACCTCAGCCAAAACAGGAAAAGAAACACGAATAAGCTCTCCTGTAAGGTGCAGATACTACAATGTTGGTGCAGTGTTTAGTCCACGTGAAACCTACTTTACAGCTGTATTCAGACCTTAGACACGCAAATAAAATAAAAGCCATCGCAACTGCCAAAACAACGCTGGTCATTAAAAAAAGAGAAGTGACGGTTAGTAGTTTATTACTTAAACAGGCTGCATTAAAGACTGGCCTTGTGAACATACGTGAATCACTAATCTGAGGAAGCAAGTAAGGACAATTGCCCTGAATGGGACTCGAACCCAGGACCTCTCACTAGAGTGTAAGCGTTTCTCATGTTCTGCAGCATCACTGGGCCGCTACTCTTGAAAAAAGTTGTGACAATAGGTCGGGGGGAGGGAGGGGAGCGGGGGGGGGGGGGGTAGGTTCTTGACTCTGTATCATATTGTAATATTGAGATAGGCCCGAATGCTATGACGAGTATTTGTTTGTTTAATTATCTTATTCCAGTAGGGTCAGTTCTCTTCATTAATACTGAAGTCGGAATCCGTTTCAAGAATCTAAAGCCTCCATCTTGTAACTGTTGAAATTTGTTTGATTACATTTTCTACCTTTCCATAATAAAAACGACTCGGCACCAAGTCGAACTCGGCGTCAAGCTGAACGTCTGCATCCTTTAAGCGTGTTGGAGTCATTAATTGCCGGAAAACGAATCCTTCATAATTGTTGATTCTGCAGTGCCAAGATCTTGTGACAACTGGCCAACCACAAAGCAGGGAACGTTAAACCAAATGTGATTGGCGTATCGATTTGGGCTTTTGTGTTCTCTTGTCGGATTGGCTGTTGTGGAAAACAACACCATCTGTCAAACTTAATTCCCTTCCGCCCTGGCTCAAACCGGAAATCGATCGATCTCATTAAATATTCACCAGTTCCTCCAACAACCGTCCATGGTAATGCACACCAATAACGTTCCTTGAATGTAAAATGGAAACGCTTACAATTCAAGGTTGAAGTTTGAATCAACGAGAATTAAATTACCCATTTAATTAACAGTCCGTGCATTTTTCGTCTGGTAATTAATGCAACGTAGATCAACTTCTAAACATTATTCTTAGCGTGAAAGTATTGTCTGTTTAAATACTAGCTGAACCCGCGCATGCTACGAGGAATTGACCTACTGTGACCTCATAGTTCCATTCCTAGCTTGAGCGTGGACATGTAAGAACGTATACGTTCTTACATGTCCACGCTCAAGCTAGGAAAAATGGTGCAGGGGACTACTTTTCCAGGAGACAATTTTTTCTGTGACACCGGCAGTCACCTGTATACCTGACTGCCAGTGTCACAGAAAAAATTGTCTCCTGAAAAAGTAGTCCCCTGCACCATTTTTCCTAGGAAATTTGAGGTTCATACAAGTCAGAGAAACAATTCCATCTGGTGTCCTCTTGATTTTAAGGCCAAAGTTTGATACTCTTGCCTGCACTGTCCTCGATGTGTTTGGATATCTAGGAAGCCTCCAGAGTTCTCTGTTTGTCACCGGACATAGTATTTCTCAGAGACGTGCACAGGCCACTGAGAAGGCAGGGGCAAATTTTTTTTCTGGGGACTTTTGGAACTTTGTCTAGCGTTAACTATTTCTGTCCCTCTTTGGACCAACTTTCTTAGGCGTTATTGACCTTGTTTGCCGTTTTTAGGCTCTTTTATCACCACCACTCCTCCGAAAAAGGGCACTTTTTCCAGAAAAAGGGGCACTTTGCCACGAGGGCAGGGGCTAGAGGCCCCCCCCCCCCGTTTCCCTGTGTGCACGCCCCTGGTATTTCTTATAGTGTCAATCAATCGTTGGTAGTCAGTGGGTTATACACGATATTTTCATCAGCAAATTTGATTTGTTTACTAGGGAACAAGCTTTGGGCCTATTGTAGGCCGAGCAAATAGAAAGTTATTTCAAATTTTATTTGCCTTCCATTTTAATGACTTTGCAATATTTGGTGATGTTCCTTAAACATCTGGGTTCAATACTCACTCGTCTACGTTTGGGCTTTTCGCCTTTGGTGTGAAGCTCTTTGCTGGTCTTTTTGACATTTTGTTTTTATATTTTTTAATTTTAGTTAGTCTAAACTACGTTTCATACTAATTTAAAGAGGCTTTCGTTTGCCCCCACATTTAGTTTCTGTTTCGTCATTTGGAGCCTCTTACCGCCATCGTCGACGCTAATGCCTCGTCAGCGACCACTGGTTAGGCTGGCAGTCCACTGCCAATAATGGTTACATTGTTCGTATTTATTGCAGATTTTAAATCTTTCCTAGATTTAAAATATTAACAATAAAGCATTTAACTGAAAGCTAAACAATCATCAGTAACGATGGTAACGATCATCAGTAACGATGGTACTTTATACAACAATCAAAAGATTCAAAACGTCCGCGGCTATTCGCCGTCTCCTTTGACAGTGCACACCTCTGGCACATACTACAATAATGTGAACACTAATTTATTAAAAGTTGGAATTATCACAATTGTAGGTCAGGCGGTGTTAGTTTACGATGATTTAAATAATTATAAAGCTTTCAAAACTATTAGACGCAATTTTTTAGCTGCCATTTTTACTTTGCAAGCGACAGCCACAGAGAATTGCGGTAGAGAGTAGTGCCTATTTATTCTTACAACACGGGGTTGAGAGTTCAGTTGCCATAGCAACCACGAATCTTGAAATTATTACACGAAGCCGCCTTATTGTTCTATGTTGCGGTGTAAACACATAGTCTATTATTATACTTTCTATTTTTATAAACCATTTCTTCATCTTGCGGCGATTCGAGGCGATTTAAATCGAATGTGAGTCGTTAACGAATCCGTTTATTTATTTGTATCCATTTGTCTGCCTTCTATACCACGCGCCATGGCTGTTTGCTGTGACATGCATATCACGTGACTGGGCTAGTCCAATCAGACGGCCAAACAGCCGTTGTTCTCGTTCGTCATTGGCTAACTCACGGTGACGTCACGGCAAACAGCCATTGCGCATGGTTTAGTGATTAAAATGCGACAATCAAATGTTATAATTTCGTTATGTCGAAAAAGACTGTTAGTTGTAAGAAAGCAACGATGACTGATTTTGCCGATTTTTACATGTGCACTTGATTACCACCATACACTCTTCGTCGGAATTCCTTAACTATTCAGGATTCCAAATGTACAATGGCGAGTATTAAGCTTGTGGCACACTGCTCCGTTCCGTTCCGTTCAGACGATAGAGAGAGCCTCCAGGGCCACTGTAGTTAGCGACTGACAGCAACGGATGGCCCAGCACACATTGCTTCCGTCGCTAACTACGGTGGCCCTGGAGGCTCTCTTCGTCGTCGGAACGGAGCAGTGTGCCACAAGCTTTAGACCGATAAATTCGGAAGCGTCTAATTTCGTTTGTTGTAATTGATCAGTTTACGGCAAATTCGAGACCAGCAATGCTTTTGGGGATTTTGGGGCTCAATAGCAATGTGGCAAATTTCACAGCAATCTACCGTTTGGTTTGGAGTCCACTTAGACAACAAAAGTGCAGCCAACCAATCAACATCTTGCAATTCGGTATCCGTTATAGCCTGCAGAATATACGGAGTTGGGGTTGGCGTTATAAATTCTTAGTTATAGGTTTATTGCTACGCTCCGCCAAAAAGCTTTGAAGGAAAGAGTTCTCCGCCGTCAAGATGAATATCAAGTAGTGCCAAAATGTGTCAACCGAAAAACATTAACACATATTGATCACCAATCTTCAATAATAAAATGGGTGAACAGTTTATAAGAAGTGATATTATTATGAAAGAGTATACATTAAATGTTCTCGTTTTGAGGCTAAGAAAACAGGCAATACCTCACTTCGCTTGCTCAACCAACAAAACACAAGTACTGTCATTGGGTACTATCCGTGTCAAACACGCTAAACACTATTATAGTAGTAAGCAGTGCATTGGTTTGAAGCCAGATCACGTCCTACAAGCTAAGAATGACTTGAAACCCAAAGGGTTTAACGAGCGTTAACCACTCCTGGTCATCTCCCCGAAGCCCTAAGGCCCTATGTCTGCAACAGCCAGATTCCCAGGCGGAAGAAAGACTTTCAGCTTGTCTAACAATACTGCGATTGTTGCTTACTAATCACTTAACTTTACACTTCGGCTCTGACAACGTAAGAGTTTGACAGGTGACGGTCAGCTGCCTTTTTACCTGTTAAGTGGTCTATAAATAACCGTATTAACTGCAAAGCATTTTACTTTCACCTATAAGTATTGGAGCAAAATAAACAGCAGATACTAATGCAAATTAACGAGCCATTGCAATTGATTATTGCATGTTTGTAACCGTGCAAAAGCAACGTTAAACATGCCGTCAAATGTTTGATGTGTGTTTGTCGCCGCTGAGTAGTTGAAAGCGATGCTAAAGAAACAAGCCCACCACTATGGTGGTAGCAGCCTTGTAGACCCGCTTTAGTCAGAGATTCAATAGTGGCCGAGGTCTACCTTCTTGGAATGGTTTCGTTTAAGCTACGATTTAAGAAGGTTGATGCAGCGCGAGGGAAAGGATGGTGGGGGGGGGGGGGGGGGGGGGGGGGG
>JAHWFP010264157.1:5996-60640 GCA_023313725.1 Lithobius niger | reverse complement strand
CCCCCCCCCCCCCCCCCCCCCCCCCCCCCCCCCCCCCCCGACAGGCGCCACGTCTTCCTGCTTCTTCCACCCCCGCATCGAGTTACTCCAACTTCTTTGCTTGGTCGGCTAAAGAACGATGGGGCGCTGGCGCCAAACGGGGGAAGCAGCCACCTAATAACCCTCTCACTCGCTCGCATATCCCTTAGCCCCCCCCCCCCCTCCCTCTGTTATTCGGGTTGGAATCCGGCGAATTCCTAGCAAAAGTCACCAGAGAATCTCACAATTTCGCTTTTTGGGGGAATATTTAAGATTTTAAGTTGTTGAAGTTCGGGGAACACTTTAAGATTATTCCACAGGATACTGATCTAATTACGTGCCGAATAAGTTAATGATGGGCCTAATTCTAAGCCAAATAAGTTAATGATGGGCCTAACTGTAAGGCGGATAAATTAATGATGAGCTTTACTATATGCCGATTAAATTATGATGGGCCTAACTATAAACCGAATAAAGTAACGATGGGCCTCATTATACACCGAATAAATTAATAGTGGGCCTAACTGCATGCCGAATAAATTAATAATGGGCCTTGTATGCACTAAATAAATTAATGATGGGCCTTACTATAGACTGAATAAATTAATGATGGGTCTTATTACATACTGAATAAATTATTAATGGACCTAACTGTAAGCCAAATAAATTAGTGATAGGCCTAACTGTAAGCCGAATAAATTAATGATGGGCCATGCTGTAAGACGAATAAATTACCGATGGGTCTAATTGTAAGCCAAATAAATTAATGAGTCCTAACTGTAAGCCGGTTAAATTAATAATGGGTCTAACTACATGCCAAATAAATTAATGATGGGCCTTGTCATACGCCAAATACATTAATGATAGGCCTTACTGCAAGCCAAATAAATTAATGATGGACCTTACTATGCGCAAATAAATTAATGATGAGCCAAAAATTAATGATAGAATCTCAGGAAACACAAGTACCACAACAGCGAAATCAAACACTAAAAATAGTTAAGATACGATCAGCCTTTAAAAGCCTTTATATTTCACTGAAATGGCGTGATTGAGATTTATAATAATAATTTTTGCCGCAGAAGCAGCAGGTCGGGCAAGCATACGAGGATCACTAACAGCCAGACGTGACTATATAAAAAAAAACACGACTGCATATGGAAGGGCCACAAATCGGTCACTAAGGCCTGCCCCACTAGTTAAAATTATAATGTGTAAAAGATAAAAGATGATCGTTTATAGCTGATAGCTTTGCTTTAAATGCTGTCACATTTTGCGCCATAACCACATGCTCAGGAAGGGAGTTCCAAACCTTCACCACCCGAAACGAGAAAAAGTGGCCACGACAAATCCTAGACAAACTCTGTGCAAGTACGTAGCGTGAAAAAGTACCCAAAGTTAAAATCGACCACGTTGTGAAGCAACAAGTAAGTTAATGTAAGATCATGCTTCAACCTACGTAACTCCAAAGTATCTACCCCCAACAGTCACAGTCGACCCTTGTAACTAAAAATGTGAGAGACCCTGTAACCTCTTCGTAAAAGAACGCTGCACAAACTCAACCGGGTTAATATCCTTAATTAGGTTTGGTGACCAGACCTGTGAGGCGTACTCCAATATTGGTCTCACAAAGACGCAACGTCCTGCGATCACCAGACGAGAAACACCGTCGGACAATGGCCATTCTTTGCCCAGCAGATTTAACGATATGTGCGCAATGGGTTAACCATTTGAGGTCTCTATACTAAACCATACACCAAGATTTGAACCCACGAACTCTTCATCACTGTACAGACTTTGGTCCGAATTGTCTCTCCAAGGAGATTTTCAGTGTATTTTCGCTGTTGTGCTTTGAAGCTTCCTTTATCCTATTTGTGTGTGTATATACAGCGATTATTGATCAAACTGAGCCCTCGATTTGAATTTATTACGGTTCCCTTAATAGTAGAATATTTAGTCTGCCTAATGGGCTCTTTCAAAACGAGTTCGGCTAGTCTTTTACTAAAAATATAATAATAATAATTAAACGAATAAATAAGAGGCGAGATGGCCCAAACGTCAAGGGAGTCTGTGCCGTGATCCAGTGTTGGTTGGTCTGAAACATAGTCATAACATCGTAATGAAATGTAAGGACGGGTTTACGCAACCACTCGCTTTTGCATTCTCGCAGCTAGAAGCTAGAAATCACCTCAAATTCCAACATGGTGGCGGTTTTATGTTTGCCGCCTCGCAATGAAACCAACAAATAATGTGAGTTCAGAAGCGTTTGGGAAAATTGTTTCGTCATGAGGAATTCTTTATATTATTGGCACAGATTATAAGACTGCAAGTATTTACTCAAACGATGTCGGATTTAGCTAATCCATTTAGTGTTGTTACCATGGCAATGTCACCTTTGCCTTCGCGATTGAGTTCTAGCTGCGAGAATGCAAAGGCGAGTCGCTGGGTAAACGCGCCCTAAGTCCCCAACAAAAAGGCTTAAATAGAATGACTTATTTTTGTTAGGATTTTGTTTCTCATGTCTTTGCTTCTGTATGATTTGTGCATTCAGATTTAAAAGTAAGATGGAAATTTACGGGGAGAAGATTCAGTCGGCGACCATCTCAAACCAAAAGAATGCTAATTAAATTTGCATTAAACTAAACGATTCGCCGAGTTACGAATGAAGTTTTCACTCCAGCAAAACTAAAATAATTAAGAACTCCGTTCCTGTTCAATATTTTTTCAACCAAACTTGACCAGATATAGTAGCTTAGGTCAGGAAGGTATATTTAGACCAAAACCTATGCAATGCTGTGCAAGAGTTAAAGTAGGGAGCCACAGGGGCCACGCGTTATCTGAGAAACATGATCTAAGACACAAATTTCGTTTTCTTTCGCCTACGAAGAGACCACTTTTTCAACTGGTCGAGCCTCTCCGGAGTTACGGGACCCTGAGTCATCAGTTTTATTGCTTTACAATGTTTTAAACATCCTAATCAGGGAGCAATGCCAATCAGCAAGAGCCAGCCGCAAGGCGTAGACTAAACAATAAAGAAATGCTAACAACGCTGGTGAGGCAACAATAGATGTAACAAAGATACACGGATTACAAACAAAAACATCAAGTGTGCCGTAAAAAAAAGGGTTATACGTTTGTAGTTTCACTTTGCTTGTTAAAATGTACACTGATAACAATTTATGATTTTTAATTTAAATCATCAAATGTACAATTCAGAAAATTCATTTGTTTAAGAGCGCTTGTGCTTTAAGACTAGTTTAATTCGTAAAGTACTTGTGCTTTCGAATTAAACTATATTCTTAATGCAGAAGACCACTTCAACGGATGCAATTATCTGAAGTGAACATTTGATTGTTTAAATTAAAAATCATCAATTTTTATCCGTGTACATTTTAACAAGTAAAGTGAAACTTCAATCATATGACCCCCTTTTTTGACGTTTTTGTTTGTAATATTATGTTTTTCCCAATATGGTTGTTTTTCTTTACTTACTTGTAAGAATAGTACCCATTACTATACTATTGTACCTATTACTATACTTTTGTCATTTTCATTGTTTAAAAGTCTCCGCGCAATCACGTACCAGAGAGATACACCAATGTTCCGATTAAGTACAGTATGGCAACTTTCGTTGGGCATTGTTGTGTTTTCGTATGTTTTCACAAAAGTATCCACTTTTACTTATTGGGCGTTGATTGTTGTAATAGTGTGAGAACAGTTGCCACAACAATGTGAAAAATACGTGTACATCATTGCGTACTTATTCGAGATATTTTGTGCCAAGTGATTTTACACTATTGCAACAATCAACTCCGAATAAGCTAAAAGTGGACACTTTGGACCAATGAAAAAGACAGCATCCAGCCATGCTTCAACAATGATTGTGATGTCATGCTAGGTCAACATCGCAAAGCCGTGCAAGCACACCATTGTTATTTCAACGATTCAGTTTTATTGCGCATGCATGCCTTCATGATTGTTGCAACTTCTAATGAAAAATGCTGCCAATTCGGTAAAAAAAAATACGTTAAAACCGATTTAAGTATGGTAATAAATCACTTATAGCCAAACTTTTGCAAAAATGGGTCGATTTCGAAGCGATTTAGAAGACAGTTTTTATCGAATGCAGTTCTCGGAGTTAGAAAACATCCTCGACGGCTAATCACCTCGGCGATTTTCTAGCTCCTTAAACAGCATTCAACAAAAACTGTCCTCAAAATCGCTTACACTGGCTCATTGTTGCAAAAGTGTGGCAATAACTTTTACCTATATGGCTCGATCAAATAACCCTTCACCAACTGTTTCAATTCGAGGCCTTTGTACTCTAGTGTTAGTAAGAAATGCTGAAATGATCTATTTATGAATGGCTATTGCCCAGTCCCTTATCGTTCGACGACTTAAATCACAACGTTTGTCCACTAGCTCCGTGATCAACTGAAATGCTGTTTTGAATATAAAGTAGGCAATGGCCTTCTTGTCTGAATGATAATCGGCCATTCTGCTAATCCTCTTGATTGCTGCAAACGTTTACGATTTCACGGGAACAAAATGCAGGCAATAAAATCCAACTTGTATTGGTAATGCTAATTGCCTCAATTGTCTCAGGCCCTACCTTTTGAATAAAGACATCAATTGAAATGGTATTTAAAGTCCCAGAACCTTGAATAACGATTCAATTTGCATTTTATTTAGGCTTAATTGTGTTGGAACCGGAAAGAGGACAGGAAGAGTGGTTATTTGCGATGCTTTCACATTGGAGGGAAGTTCTCATGTTCATATAAAAAAAATTGATTGCAAAGGGTTTCGTAATTGTAATAACCGATAATCCACGCTTAATCCGCTGAAGTCTATACAGCCACATCTGAAGCGGATTCACTTGACCGTCTCGTTTTCTTTGTAGCTCTTCAACTCCATCTTGAACCCGTTTCTTAATGCGACTTTCACTCCATACCTGTCGTCTTGTTGTGTTGTCTCTGTATAGTGTGGCGATTATTGGTACATGCGACGGATTCTCTACACCACCACACCACAGTAACTTAAGGGTCTAAGCAAAATAACCGGAGGGGGGGGGGGGAGGGTCAATCTACGGACTGGATGAACTCCAAATTAAAACCAAGCCGGGGGAAAAAGGCGAATAGTCGTGGTTTAGTTTTAGTGATGTTTAATTATAAATTGGAGCCATAATCAGCGTAACCTGACTTATGGGCGTGACCCTTGCCTTGGCTTAGGGCCTTGAATGGTATGCCATAAATGAAAGGCTTAATCGGGGCCAGATAGAATCATGGTAGGTTTCGGGTTATTATTTGGTTGAAATGGCCAATTTGGCAGTTACGGGGTTGCAGTGACACACTGGTCCTGGTTGAATTTAAGTTGGGGGAATTGGGGCAAAAAGGGAAATATTTCTGATTACTAAAGCCGAAATTACCTTTGGATGTGGGTCGATGGGAGGAACGTGCGGTGAATTCTATTTCGATTCATACCGCATTGTAGGGAGAACCGGGCAGAAGACCAAGCGAGCTCGAGCCATTACAATTGATGGCAAACATTAATTACAGGCAATTCGTAAGATACATATTGTTACAATAATTGATTACATAGCAAAGGGTTTACATAGCATCATCTCAACTAACAATGAAAATTAATTTTGAAGTGACATTGGGTCGTTACGATTTGACGTTATCAGACCAACTTCGCTGGGATGACATAATTTCAACGTTCGAGATCCGGAATTAAACTCACAACAGTAGTTGAGGGCTCCTTGTTAGAGTAGGCGCAAATAACCTATGTGGTGTCATGACTTCCTTCACTTCCGGCCGATTATCACTCGATGTACCGCATTCCCAGTGCAGCAGGGGGATTAGATTTTGTTAATTTCACAAAGTAAAAAATGTGTGTGACTCGGGGGGTGGGGGGAAGGATTTGGACAGAAAAATGTCAGTTATACAGTCGAAGAGGGCAACAACTTTCATCCAATCGCCCTTGAGCTGATATTTTTAAAACCCCTTGAAACCACAATTTCGGCTGTCAATCATCCTAATTCGAGATCACAATTCCCGTGCATTTAGAGGCCGATTAGGCTTAGCCTGTCCCTCTAGCTTATCCCTGCCAAGTCAGCCCACCTGTAATACCTTGTTTGACAGAAGCCAGAATGGCAGAATATTTGAAGGGGAGGCCAGTTTGTTGGGGTGCCAAGTAGAGGTAATAATAGAGAGGGCCGGTGGGCCAACCTCCGTTGACAATAGCGCCAAGTGGCCCCCATTACTCCTAATTGTCGCCTCTCTGGGGAGTGGGTTAGGTGTGGGAGGGGGGGGGGGGGTGGCAGTGTCGTGCAAGACGGACCCCCACTGTTGGCGCATGGCTGGCGCCTGGTGGGGTAAAAAGGGGGAGGGAATATGGCGCCGGCTGACTGAGAAACCCACCCTCCAACTTGTAAGACGCTGCTCAGTTTGACGGAAAAATACGTCGAGTGAGTTCCTGGAAACTGACGAGGGGATATCCTGGAAGGACACATTCCGGAAGGGGAATTAAGAGTCCTTTTAATGCCCCACTTGCTTTTTCAGTTTGTGACAAAAGTCTCAAAAAGTAAGTCTCTTCAGGTTAATTCTATTGATGATTTCCTCTGAACTAATAAAAAAAATGCATTTCGCATCGGGCAAGTTCTCATGTGTGTGGAAAACGAGCCAGGACTTAAAGAATTATATTTTTAAAAAATGTTCTTTAATCATTTTAGACTGCCCCCCCCCCCCCCCCCTCGGGGATAAATAATGACCTGTCCGTAAAGTGATGTTGGTGTCATTTTATTACGTTCTGGCCAATGACCCGTGTGAGGAATACTGACGTAATACTTCACAAGCTGACACTGACTTACGAAAATTGAGAAGCCAAATTGATAAGTAATGGCAAGAATTTATAGGGTTTGGGAGGAGAATTTGTAACTCTAAAAAGTCCCTATTGAAACACGTTAGATTCGTCCCCATTAGTTCTGCTATTTCGCTTGCTGAATCTGTATTCGTTTCGCCCTTGTCATTTGCCCTAGCAAGCGTAGCTCTCATCAACAAAATATTCTCTACTAACGAGCAGGGCTGCCACATGCGCTTTTTTATGCTTTTATTTGCTTTTTTTTTCCATTTCCGACGAAAAATGCTTTTTTCTAGCTCATTTTAGGCTTTATTTCTTTTTTTCACTTTTTTTCTATGTTTCAAATAATTTCTATGGGATCATGTTGTGGTGCATTCTGGGAGTTTCTGAGTTTAACGGAAACACCCTTCAGAGGGGTATTTTTTAATATGTGTTTGTTTCAATTATCAAGTGCAGGGAATACTCATCAGAGGCCAGAAATGGTCTCAAAATAGGCTAAAATGCATGAGCTTGCGGGGTGCTGGCCTGGACCCCGCTGGGGGAACTCACAGTGCTTCCCCATACCCCCTACCTGGAAGGAGAGGGCACTCAGATTATTTGATGGAAACCTCCTTCCGGAAATCTCGCCTGCGCCTCTATTGTATAAACTCCAGTCTTTCTATTAAATTTTATACAAATTTGGTGATTTTATAAAGCCCTAATTTTACAAATTCAACTTAGCAGAGAAAAACCCAGATCCCCTGCCCCAAATGCTTTTTTTCTTTGGACGCTTGCCTTTTTCCCAAAATATCATGTGGCAACCCTGCTGACGAGCCGAATAAGGGCGGAACAGTCTGTCCAGAAATCTTTGTGTGTGAGAGCTAATTGATATTAAACGTCGTGAGAAAACTTTAGACGAAGATTACCTTATAATAATAATAAACCTATGAAAGGCAAAGGGTTCACCGAAGACACCATTAAAGACAAAACTGGCCTTATGGGGAAATTTCTCTTATACTTAGGCCAAGAAACTGAGTTGCCTTCCATTCTTGTTTCAAGTCATTGACCGAGGGTACACGTAGGTTTCTTACGTCGCTTCATCTTACGTCGCTTTACCTTACGTCGACTTGAACTCACATCGCTTTAGGAGAGAGGTGGTTACACGGAGGTTGTAGTTGGAGTGAGTTAAAACGACAGCGGGGGTTCCTGCGTCGCGTTTATCTAATCCCCCCATCAAGTAAGCCCCTCTTTATTGCGAAGTCCCCATTCAGCCAGCTGGCTTTCGACTTCGTTTTAACGAAGAGACAGGTTGCCGTCCTAGTTTCGTGACGTTTCAGCGCCCTTATTTCAACCAATCAAAGGGAAGCAATCCTTAGAGCGACGTAGAAAATGGGTTTTAGGTGGGTACACGTAGGTTGTTAAAGCGCTTCAACTCCTTACGTCGACGTATCGAGGTGGTTTGAGATAAAGCGACTTGAAATGGTTTTAGGTGGGTACACGCAGGTTCTTAAAGCGCTCTAAGCATTACATCGACGTAAGCTACGTCGACGTAAGATGAAGCGACGTAAGAAACCTACGTGTACCCTCGGTCATTGTGACCATCATTGAAAAAGGTTGAACAGGTTCTAAGCTCGGATTGCCCAGCTCCCTCCCCAATAGTTCAGTTGGATTAGCACCCGGATGTTTGAAGGTCTTGGGTTCGAGTCCTAGTTGGGAGCTCGGAACACCCCCTACTCATTAGTACGGCTGGTATAACCCCTGATATTGGAAGGTCTAAGGTTCGAGTCCTATGAGGGGCATTTGTATTTTCTTATTTTCCAGGTTAGATCTTGTATCGCTGCCTTATTTTCTCACAAGGTCAGTCTTTAATGCAGTCTTTGCTCAGTTTTTACATTTATTCACTGATAAAAGGAATGTCACGATCACAACAAAGTGCCTGAACTTACTAAACCACGTCAAGGTGACGTTTCTTCGTCCATTTGCAAACGTCATCAGACCTGAGTTCCCGTTTTCAGTGTGCGTTTCATGTCGACGTCGTGGTTAATTTAGTAAATCCTAGTCCTTTTCCTTCGGTCTTGGCATTGATTTCCTCCCTAAACGAAGTAGAATGACTACCACAACTTTTGGGATCTCCGTTTAATTTCTTCCAGCTCAAATAACAGTTGCAATTGTTAAGTTAAAGAATCAGCTTTGATGTTGATAACGAGGGCCAGGTGAAGAAGCCCATCATCCTGCTGTAAGATAAGTTTGCTTTGTAAACTGTTAGATTCACTTAGCCGTTCTTTGTGACGTTAATAACAAGTTGGCTAGCGATTCAACACCTTTTAGAGAATGTGGATGTCAAAACTAACAATGGCTTTGCGCGAATGTTTGTCCACACCAAAAAATAAATAAAAAAAATAAAAAACAGAACCATTTAGTTTTGTGTTTCATTTTTCTTGTTTTCAAGAACAATGGGTCAGGGGGAAAAACACACCCCTGTTGCTTGTGTTGTTAACTTTCCACCTCGCAAGTCAGGGGGGAGGAAGGGAGGGGGGAAGGGGTGGAGGGAGATTTTGATTTAGTTTTGTGCACAGTCGTCAAATTATACGTTGCAGGCGCGAGAGCAGCGCGTAATGGATGATGGGAAGCCCCGTGAGTGGCAAGTAAAATGGCGCCTTGCCGTAATCCGTGTTTGCTCGTGCTGTCACCACGTGTTAATAATGTCGTTGACCAAGAAAACAAGTGTAATGTAGCGCCACCTACCTACAGGGATTCTCAAGAGATGGTGCAGAATGAACACTTCACGCTATTTTATTATAACTCGGCAAGTACGTTCTCCACCAGTTGAAAAACTACGGAAGGAATTTTCTTCCATCGCGTGGCGGAAGCGGACGTCGTTGGGTTTAGATTTATTTTGTGTATTTGTAAATGATAAAATATACTTTAAAAATAGCATCTGTGTGCTGCAGGCCTACAGTAAACCATTTTTTAAATTTTAATGTAATATAAATTTGTTTGCAAATTTATAGACATCGGTGATCATTTTTTTTAATGACTGGGAAACCGTTCGTGGAAGCGTCATTACTGATGGCAACAACGCTTTACAGCAGAACTTGAAAAATATATAAATAAAAAACAAAAACGTCACCGGAAATTGTACAAACTTATAATTATAAAGATAGCATTGAATTATCATACAGGGCCTGCATCAAAATTCGGTTAACAGTTGTTAATTTAATGCTTTATAATAAACCAGCATTCGTGCCCGGCTTCGCCCGGGGTTTTGTTTTGCCTGTGGTTGTTTCTTAGTTTTCGCTCGGTGTTGCCTGAACGTTCACTGCGCAATACCCCCGCCCACTCCCAGTTTTTTAGTTTCTAGCAGTAGAATGCCAGGAGCAGGGCTAACAGACGCACTGCCCAACACACGGGCATTCACCGTCCACGCACCCGTTCCCGTACTCCCAGTCCATCGCTTTTGCTTGAGCGATCCGATGTGGAAAATAACTGTCCTTCGTGCATGACGTCATTTACGATTTTCTGCTGAGATGATCACGCAGAGTAAATTGTTAGTCGAGGCAACAATGTAACAATTTCAAGTTTTCAAGGCAACAACGTGCCAGTTTCAATTTTTCGCGGGCCAAATAATTAACATGCTCGCCTGTTTCCATTATTGGCGTTCTTGAGGTGGGGATTCTTGCATCGTCGTCGTTTTTGTTGTGAAACTTTGCTTTAGTAAAGGCTGTTAAAGTTTGACCTCGGTCTCCCATGTTAAAGCCGAAATTACGATGCTTAATTTTTCCGCTGCCTTTTAATATCTTCCACTCAAATTTAGTATATAAGCTTTGTTGGACTTGGTGAACATGTGTACCAACTTTTATTAATTTCCGATTTGTCACTTCGAAGATCTGGACTTGAGCTTGAATCTTGAGTTTTATTTTTGGCTTGGACTTGTTACTTCTTTGGACACTTTTATACATTGGTCTCTACAGACTAAACCATTTATCGTAGAAGCTGGTTCTTAGCTCATTTGAAAGAGCTACTTCCGGTGATGTGCCCTTTATAGAAATAGAAATTTCGATTGTCGTCCCGTTCCGGAGTTACGGGGCCCTGAACGATCCGTTTTATTGTTATTCATTGTTTTTATGCAACAATGTCAATCAGCAGACGCCAGACGGAAAGCGTAACCAAATGCTAACAATGCTGGTGAGCCACCAATTTATCTGCGCGTGAAGAGGAAGCATTATCCTTATTACGAATCGATTTATATAACGATTTCACGTCATTCTCCCGTGTTAAAGCTAAAGTGTCCGTTGTCCATTTGTCTTGCCGTCCTATATTACAAATACGGACAATGCCGCTGATAGATTGCTTCGGACAAACCATCTTCCAAAGGAAGACTTGCAACGAGTGCAGACAACCAGCTTGGTATGTCAAAGTATCACGAATCAGAAAACAAAAACGAGCTCGTTTGATGTTTAAGGTAAGGTTTAACTGATCCGAAGTCAAAACAGCAAAGTAACACAAATAAACTTTCTTGTAAGGTTT
The DNA here is from genome assembly GCA_023313725.1 of Lithobius niger. Classification (NCBI taxonomy): domain Eukaryota; kingdom Metazoa; phylum Arthropoda; class Chilopoda; order Lithobiomorpha; family Lithobiidae; genus Lithobius; species Lithobius niger. The sequence goes on along the minus strand of JAHWFP010264157.1, from coordinate 49,258 downwards.
CACATACCGCAGTGTTCCTGTACTGTTTAGTCCACGTGAAACCTTACTGCTGTATTCAACCATGACACACGTAAATAAAATCAAAACCATATCCCAACTTTAAAAATTGTTGTAAGAATAATATAGTATATAATACAGGCTACACACTCTCCTAATTTCGGGGCTAAATTTGTCAGCATCATTCTAGTTCGGTCGTCTCCTTTCTGTTCGTCCTATTGATACATGAACCAGTTTTTAAGATTTCATATTCAAGACTTCAGGACTGGTATTTCATTTTTATTTTCAACGATATTTTCAGGATTTCAAGAAGTCGCGCGAACCCTGAATTAGTTAATTTGTAGGTTTGTACTAAGCACACTAATAGCATGGTTTTTACGATTTTTCAGCAATGTCCTTTGACCAAGTAGAATGAACCAATCAGGCTTATCGTGTCTAAAGTAAAAACTCTAAAAACATGTGAATACAGCAGTAAGGTTTCACGTGGACTAAACAGTACAGGAACACTGCGGTATGTGAAACCTTACAGGAAAGTTTATGTGTGTTACTTTGCTGTTTTGACTTCGGATCAGTTAAACCTTACCTTAAACATCAAACGAGCTCGTTTTTGTTTTCTAATAATGTAAGATGCGAAAATTATGTGAAAACGAAAGTCAGCAAATGGTGTTATTAGTTATTTCTGAATTAATACAGCGATTTTCCGATTCTACGTACAGTACGTAAATACATATACAATTAAGTTGTTTAACATACAACTGTTATTGGGGGCATTTTTCACTGCGTTAATGCATAGAAGACTTTTCACTGCCAATATCTACCTATCTATCTATCTATCTACCTGTCTGTATGTGTGATACGCGCACGCCTGTATGAAGCTGCCCGCTGTTAAGGGGGATATTTCCTTAAGTTCTGGGGTCTAATATCGTTACAATGTAGCGATAACTTGAAAATATTTTACTTTCCACACGTTAGGCCAAGGGTACACGCACGTAATTATGAGGCTCGTGCCTCCCCTCCCCCTTTGTTTTTTTTTGTTTTTTTTTTATGCCTTTCTGGTAGATAAAATTATGAAGAACGAAGGTATTCGGAAACTATGCTGATTCCAGGGTTTCACGCTCATATTTTTAAACAAATGAATAAATGGGTCGGGGAAAAAGTGGCTGTCTTTATTTAAATCTTCCATTAAAAATATTGCTTTTTGCCCTTCCTTACTCCCGATGGTGTGCCCTCTCCCCCCCCCCCCCCCCTTTGAAAGTCTGTGGGCGTCTGCCAGGCACAGTTTTATAACAGGTTACAGTCAAAAGGGATGGCAAAAACATGGTTAAATGATAGCTACAATGAAATTGACTGCCTTGAGATTTGCGATACGTAAGACCCTTAAAATGTAAATGATCCTAAGTTGGCGCAAATCAAATATTAGCTATGCCAGTCATTGTAAAGTTGGATATTCCTTTCATTTAAAAAAAATTAAATTCTTAAATAATAGTGAAACTTAAATTTATAAGGGAGTTACAAGAATAAGCATGAAGAGGCTGGTCTAACCGACAGCTTGAATCAATGGCGTGCACGGGAGAGAGAGAGAGGGGGGGGGGTGGGGGCAGTGACCCTGTCCTTTTTGCAAAATGACTTTTTTTGTAAAAAGAAAAAAAAAGGCCCTTTTGTGCCCACATTTGCTGGTGCAGCGATGCCTGAGAAAGGGCCTAGCCTAATGCCTAAAAAATGCTAAGAAAGCGGCATAAAAGGTAAAAAGCGAGGGAGAAAGAGAGAGAGAGAGAGAAAAAAAAAGAAATTTCCCGAAGAAATGCCCTTTTTTTTAATGCCCTTTTGCACGGTACTGGCTGGAAGTGTACCCATGATTGTAAAAGTCCCTATACCACCGTACAGATCTATTATGAATATTTTTTCGGCACCTGCCGCGATCGAAGGTGTGCAGGTCCTTGAGTTTGCCTTCTAATAAGGTTCAAAATTGGGCCGATCAGCTATACACGAGCTTTACTTTGTTTCAGGTGACTTAAAACCGCAACAAAGGAAAATGAAAAAGCGGGGATCCACGTCTGCATCCGGAGAGAAATTTAAATAAAACTAGACATTAACGCAAAAATCGAATAACTGCATATAATTGCCGCTGATTAAATTATGATGTCCACCTCGTAATAGGCAAAGCGATGCATGTAACTTGTTTGTGGAACTTAGCAATTTCTGCATGGGTCCAATAAGCGTGTCTGCTCGCTCTTCATAATTATATGGCGATTAGACCTAATAAAATGGTCGTGAGACATTCACACCCGCAGGCACCTTCCCGTTTTGTCAGCTGCATTTCCTTATAAACCCATTGCCAACACGCAACCCGCCTAATCCTTCCTCTCCTGAGAAACAATGATAAAGTGGCGAAAATGTAGCTGAGTCGATAATCGAACTTTGCCTATTAGGAAGGGATTGATCAATACTCGTATCAATATCGGTATCAATATCAAATACATGCTAGTACGGTATTTCAGTGTGTCTCAATTGTGAAATCGCTTTTAAGATAGTCTCTTACACCGTCGAACTTCTTAAGATTAAAAATGAAACGAATACATGCATTTTGGATCCTCTGAGCCTGAATATGTCCCATAGTTGCTGAAGGAACGTAGTAGCCTATCTCACATTTCTCTGAGAGGCTAGAACTTTGCCAGGCTTCCCTTCCTAGTCACCAACCTGAATGGTCATCTGAAATAATCACCTGAGGCTAGGTGGCCTGATGTTTGGCGACTATCTCCTGAGCTATAGAGGTGCCGAATTCGAAGTTGACCTCAGCCAACCCTAGCATTTTTGGGAAAAGAAGAGCCCTGTCATGCCTCACCCTCATGTCGATTGCGGCACGTAAAATATTCCAGGAATTTCCGCTTGGAATTACCTCGCACAGATTGTCCCTTTCTCCTGGCGCCATGGCCTCGGCGGCGGAAGCGTCACAAACCCCCCAAATATCAGTTAGAAATTCACATGTCCCTCTTCCATCGTCCAGTTCCATAGGTGAGACACTATACGCGCAAAATATGGAACCTTCATTGGGTGCAATAAGGCTTCAGTTGACGACATTCTCCACCTTATGACATAACTTTACGAATGTAAGGACGAGGGAGTGAGTCACTAGGCAGGCTTACTATACGGCCAACAATGAGGAGAGTGCAGTTATGCGATGAGGCAGCGTTTCTCTACCTGGATGACATAGAGTATGTGTCGTGAGTTGGGGTCGGGGGTTCGTGTCCCGCTGTCGTGACAGAAACAAAAGACCCGGCTGTTTCCCACGAGAACGCTGTCCAGGAACGCTAAGACAGATGAGGCAAAGCCAAGGAGGAGACACGTGCACAGAAGGACGACCAATCATGACTGTCGTCACAAATTAAGCTCAACAGGTGAATTCCGGTAGAATGGAAGGAAACAAAAGGGACGAACAAAAACAAAACATTGTGGTTAGGCCTAAATGGCTGACTGGCCTTCCCAGGAAGCTTAAACTGATTGGCCATGCGAAAACATTTGTCAACAATGACGAATAGGTAAAAACCCCATAAAGAAGTTTCCAAAATTAGATTAACGTGGTTGAATAAAAACTATGCCTACAACAAATAAATAAAAAAAAATCATGATGAAAAAGTAATGAGGTTTGAGAAAGTGATTGTAAACCTCAGCATGAACCGGCGTAAACCTCTGAAATGGCGTAGCATGACACGCCATTTGTTTCGTGGGTTTAGCCCAACTTTGAAAGGTTTGGGGTTTAAAGGATTTTGTAGATTCGTTCGTCGTCATTGTAATTCGTCATTGAAGTGAAATCGTAACCTTAGTTGATGCCAGGTCACTGCAAGTTTTGGTCGGCAACTCCAAATAGTCCCACTTTGATATTTTTACTGGTGTTCCTCAGGGCTCCGTTCTGGGACCTCTGCTGTTTGTGATTTGATTAGGTAACCTGACACATTTGAAGCCTTTTACCTTTCCTTGTTAAATGTCGAACTTTGAAACCGTATAGTTTCCTCCAAAATATTAACATGGACTAACCAAATTCGGTATTTGAGGTCGTACTTAACTATTCACTGCATTACAATTTTTAATGACAATAATCGAACCGTTTGGCGTTCACAACACGACCGTTTGTTGTTGTTGTTGTCTCATCTGGAGATCGAATCAATGACCCGACTTTCTACTTTTATGGCTTAAAACGTAGGTATGAACAAGATCCAGAATCTTCTATGAGTTGTTTTAATGTAGCTACAATATTCTTGTTGTTGTTATTCTTGTTGGGTAAAATTTTTCTCTTACATAGACAACGAACCAATGAACCGATTTTCAATTTCTATAGCTTAAAAGGTAGGCATTAACAAGGACCAAAGCCTTTGAACCCTATTTATTGGTGCTGCAATATTCTTGTTTTTGTTATTGGGACTTTTTGCCTTTAGATCACAACTGAACAATACTATATGCCGATGAAAACACAAGTTCCCTAACTTTATTTAAATTCTCCTTATAAGCAATAGTAAATTGAGTAATCAGAACTGTTTAATATTAAGTGGAGTGTTCTGTGGAGACAAGAATCCCGAATAGTAAATCCTACGAATAAAGCTGCAGATACGAATACTGTTGGTAGCAGTCTAATGAAGAGAACTTAGTAAAAAAAAATAAGTATGATACATATTAGGATACAATTGAGATATATAGCCACAAATCTCGTTCATATGATAATTAGCTCTGTCTCATTTATCGCAAGTAATTGAAATAAAATTATCTAATTAAATTTTGTTTATCCCTTTTCTTCCACATTTTGTTTATCTCCTTTATGTCAAGTCTTGTCATTTTGTTAATCTCCAATCTCGTACCTTTGTCTCAAATCTCGTTTATCTGATTTATATCAAAAACCGCGTTTTTCTAATTAACTCTTGTCGCGATTATCTCATACATCACAAGACAGATAATCTCTAAAAAAAGAAAACAAGACATTAATATTAAAAAACGCTTTAATGATTATAAACGTATAAAATACGGATGGTCTTCTTAAAAATTAAGTTGGATGCTCAAAAGGAACAGACACAAGAAAAAGACATGTAAGCCATCAGCATCGCATTAACGCATGTTAAAGAAGCTCCAGCTTGCTTTATGGGACTCTGGAGATTCTTTTACACGTATTAGTGCGACACTGATGACTTACATGTGTTTTTCTTTGTATCTGTTCCTTTAGTTTTTGTAAGGCTTACATTCCTATTCTATATAGTTAATTGTTTTTTAATACTAATTAAGTTATTTCGTGATAATACAAATTACTTCCAATGACGCTGACGGTCATACCATACGAAAATCAGTTTATTTGTTTCTTTTTTGTTTACTTGTTGACTAAGGTGATTTGGTAAACAAAATAAGGAATAGGCCCTAGATAGCGGTAATATCAAGGTAGGCCACCAAGGGTAACCCTGTCAGCCAACAGACTTGGCGTAGTACTCTTCTTTAATTTGCTTGAGTCAGGAGTTATTAAAAAAAAATTATCTGCGAATACGATCCTCCTTAGGTAGCATAATGACTCTACAGATACTGTTTAATAGCCTAAGCCTGTTTAAAAATAAAAGCCGGTTTGATCATTACATTTTTGAATGGCAAATATGCATGCACGGGTATGTATACCAGTTTTTTTTTTTAATAATCAGGCATACACACAGTCGGTTTAGGTTGTGAATGCCCACATTTACAGTACGACTATACACATGGGTAAACAATTTACCCAAAGTATACCATACCAGAGTATACTCTTGTATATCTCTGTGCATCACTGTGTTTGCATAACTAAATAAAATAATAATAATAAACAAACGGAATACCAGGGAATACAGTTGGTTAAATCGTTGTAAGGAATTCCCTTGATAAAAAATCTCAAACTGTTGAATTCTCACCGTGTTTAACCGTACATTAATTCAGAATTAAAATCTTTCATATAGCAAGTAAAAGCCATCTTGACAGGAATACGCACGCTGCGCTAGTTCAAGCTGCCATAAACCGCGTATTTCTGTCTAATCTGGTTCTCACGTTATTGATGATTTACGCTAAAAGCAGTTTTATCGCATAACACGAGCTCAATACAAAAATTAATACCGGAGTGTATTGATACCGATACGATAGTATCGGCAAGTACAGATACCACTGTCGTCATTGTGGAATCTCCTGCACCAACCTTAATAAATGCAGAAGATAAAATTGATGGCCTGGGCTTTGATTAAACAAGTTGGTTAATTTTACCGAAATCCATTGATTTTTTTTTTAGCCGTTATGCAAATTTTGTGTGCTTATTGTTGACAACCTTCTCTACCAAATGTTTAATTAATATCGTTTTGCCTGTGTCATTCTCACCATTACTTTTCAATTGGCCAATTAAATCGTCATTGTTAAGCACACTTGATTGCTTGACCCTTACTGCTCGCATTAAAAGCACACATTAAAACCGAGATAAAAGAAGAACAAAAATAAGAACACTCAGTTGGAAGAAAACATTGCAGTAAATCTTTTGCTAACGTCAGTGTCGTGGGTTCAATTCCCGTCCTTGCCTTCAAGACGTGGGAGAAACTCGGTGGCCAGGAATCAAGAAGGAAACAAAAAAATAAAAATAAAAAAAGGGAAAAAAAAATAAACTGTGGAGGTCAAGTGGTTGAGTCTATTTTATTGGAAAGGAGAGGGGGGAGGAAGTGGAACGGGAAGGCTGAGAATTAGGAGGAGGAGGTTAGTGGCAGTGGTGGTGGTGGCAGAGGGGGGGGGGGGGGGGAAGGGATGCATGGCAAAGAACTGCTTGTCGGGTTTTCCACCAGTAAATTCTCGGCTGGAGTTATTTGTGATCACCGATAGGCGGATTAGTGGAAGACTTAATTATGGGGCAAAAGTGAACCATCTTGTGGAATATTCGTAGCATGACACGCCATTTGTTTCGCGGTTTTTAGCCCAACTTTGAAAGGTTTGGGGTTTAAAGGATTTTGTTGATTCGTAGCTTTTTCGTCGTCATTGTAATTCGTCATTGAAGTGGAAATCGTAACCTTAGTTGATGCCAGGTCACTGCAAGTCTTGGTCGGCAACTCCAAATAGTCCCATTTGCTATTGTTACTGGTGTTCCTCAGGGCTCCGTTCTGGGACCTCTGCTGTTTGTGATTTGATTAGGTAACCTGACACATTTAAAGCCTTGTACCTTTAAAAGGGTAAGGAGGAGGAAAAATCACTCAAAAAGAAATAAATTTATTTAGAGGTTACGACAAACGTACCTCTAAGTGCTCTATCCTGAAACTCAGCTTGAGGGAGCCTTTCACCAAATTTGTAGGAATTCTCCAAATTTGTTAGCTTTAGCTTTTGACGTGCTCCCAGCCGAAGCCATGGCGCCAGAAGGAGAGAGGGACAATTTTGCTAAGTAAGTCCCGTCGGAAATTCCTAGGTTCTTTTACATGCCACAATCGACACGAGCACGAGACATCACATGGCCCTTCTCTTCCCGAAAATACCAGGGGTGGCTGAGGTCGGATTCGAACCCGGGACCTCTGTTGGTGGATAATTATGGTCGGAAACCATAGGATCCATTCCAGGGTTCAAACACGGCCTTAAATTCCTTGAAAAGCCTTAAATTTTGAAACCGAAAATTCAAGGCTTGCAAAACCTTGAAAATTGGAATTTTTGTAAGTGTGCTTTGTTCGGAATGATGTTAATCCCATAACAGTGATACTAATTTAGGTATAAAATTAAATAAATAAATAGAAAATATTAAGTAAACTAGCATCGTACCCGGCTTCTCCCGGGGATTTGTTAGACCCGTGGTTGTTTCCCAGTATTTGCTTGGTGCTGCCTGATCGTTCACCGCAACAGTCGATTTTTGTTTGTGTAACACTCCCCCTTTCCGGCAGTCCTCTCCCTCCCCTCTCCCCTCTTCCTTTTATCCAGTCCTCTCCCTCTCCTCTTGGTTTCCTTCCCTTCCTCCTCTTTGCTATACGTAGTTGAATGTGGATGGTTATTTGAATTAATAGCAAACATCCCCAGAAATTCTCTTTTAGGTTGAGTTAGTGCGTAATCGTATGCTTAATGGTAGCAGCTCACTTCCCCCCTCCCAGTCTTTCGCTGTGGCTTAAGCGATGCGTGCCGTACGAAAAAGAAGTGTGCATGACGTCATGTAATACTTGCCCTTGAGATTACCACGGTGTTTGGTTAGAAGGATAATTGTTAGACCAAATTGTTAGTCGAGGCAACAATGTGCCAATTTCAACTTCTTTTCAGGGCAACAACGTCCCAGTTTCAACTTCAAGCCAAAGAATTGACACACTCGCACGTTTTCATTGTTCCCCTTCCGGGGGTCGTCGTTGCGGTTGCTTCATTTCTGCTATGAGACTTTGGTTTATAATGTAAGAAGATAAACAGAAACAATTTGTCAGACAAATCCGTTTTTCTGTGAACGACGCTCCCCTCGGATTGGACTGGAGACAGGAAGGAGAGGTGCAGTGCAGTGCAAGCAATTTTAGCCATAAGGGGCAGGTGAGCAAATGCCCTTCCACGGACTGTTTCTTTTTTTCCTCCTTGTCCACTGGCGGGAGGGAGAACGCAATGTTTGTTATGGTTTACAACTGTTTAGCTTTCTACTGCAAACGCAAATTACGTCAATGGTGCCAACGATGACATTTGGCAAAATACTGGAATTTAAAAGGTAATTTTGAGAATCTATTGTGCGAAGAGCCTTAAAATTGGTTGTTAGCTAGCCTTGAAAAACCTTGAAAAAGCCTTGTACTCCGCCATCACATTGATACGAAGACTAAATCACGTGGCTTTCAGTAACTAAATTCCTAAAGTAAATTCGTCCGTCGTTGGTTTAAAAACATTCTGTATTTTATGTGTCTCAAATCGATTAGACTGGCGCATTAATCTAAATTCACCCTCCAAAATTATCATTCTTGCCGTGGAGGGGCAGGGCCTGATAGGCGACTTCCTCGTGCCTCTGTCTCCGATCGTTTACCTTCCCAGCAATCAGTGCCGGATTCGGCGGATTAAACACGGTCATTAGGCGTTCGTCTGATGCTTAGATTATGCCTTGCGTCAGACGCGCGCGTGTATGCTGACTGACACTTCAACAATTACGACCCAAGCAACAATCATTGGCCGGACAGAAACCATTCAAGAGAAATGGGGGAGGTGGAGACGGACCCGCCCTTAACACACCGTTACCCATACAACTGAACGTTAAAATTTAAGCCATCAAAAAAAAAAAAAACCAACAGTTCGAGATTGTAATTCTAGTGTAATACTTTCCGTTCTGTCTTTAACTTTGTTGACATTTGGGCCAGTTTGGACCAATAAGAATCCTGAATCATTTATAAGACTCCCTGCCAGTCATTGCTTGATAGGGTTGGGTGAGAGACTACCAGCGTTGGATGTACCTCTTTTCACCCCCGGCGGTCCTGGCCCCCCCCCCCCCCCCCTTACACCTTTCTTTCTCACTCCTTGTAAACCGTGTAATAAGATTCAAAATTTAGCCTGTTCTTCGATACGAGCATAACTTTACTGTAGATGACTTTAGGCATCAATCTGAGTTATTGAAAAGAACTATTTTTTGCCATTATTCTATTCCACCGCGTATTTGCGGTTGTCTTTCCGTGTTTCCAAATCTCATTTCGCCGAAAGTAAGACCTGATGAAAATTTGGCGAAAAGGGAATTCCCGTTTCGCCGAATCGAAATATTCTTTTAAAATTCAATATTGCAGAAGTTAAAGATGCATTCTTAATTGGAGGAATTTGTGACTAGTTTGCTGTTTCTGATGTTGTAGGTTTAGCCGCAGCGAGCGCGGCATGCGAGCGAAGCACGTAATTTGGAAAAAAAATTATTTGGTGAAACGGGATTCGGCGAAACGGCTACACACCGTTTAGCCATCGCTTGAAGAAGCTGTAATTCCAAGGAAACATACATATTCATATTTTTTTCGCCCCTTAAACAGGTTCCTTGGACACATTAAGGCTTACGAGCAAAAGAGGTTTTTGTTGTAGGTGGAGCTAAGTATTCGATAGGCGTTTTGGTCCCGGATGTACATATCTGGCTTCGTACAGACCCGGGTTCGATCCTGGTGAAGAGAAGTGTATATGTACGGGTTTTTTTCTCCGGTTGATTCCCGCCCGTTGGTGGAGGGTTTCCTCCGGGTACTCTGGTTTCCTCCCTCCTGCGGCAAAAAATCAATTGACACGATGGTGGTACCTTCCACTTAACATCTGGTGCTCGGGGCCTTAAAAAAGCTCTTAACTTACTGGCCGCCATCTTCTATTCTATTAATAACCTGACTGGTGGATTCTAACGCTTGAGAATACGAGATTTAACCTCCCCTTTTTATCCATCCTTAAATAAGATAATTATGTCCTGATAGATAATTTGTGGCTGATAATTTTCAGCTACAAAAATGTCCTATAATTCTGGTTTGAAATGTTTGTTTTCCCATTGAATGTTAAGTTATTACGTTTTTTTTTGTTCCGTCGTGAATTCTGTTTTATTCGCAATTTAAGTTCTTTTGACAGAAAACATTCCATCGTTGCTTGCGTTTTTTAGCTTTTGGATCTAAGAAACCCCCACGTCCCCATTTTTTTTCTTCCTATCAACAAGAGAGTGTTGCGGGGCAAATCATCTCCCGCTATTGCAACTTCTCACAGGATCAACTTTGTTCGCCGTCGGCTGATTCGTGGAGGGGGAGGGGGAAGGAGGGATGTGGGAGTCTGGTGGACCTTGGTCGGTGGGTGCGGTTAGGTAGGGGGAGGGGGAGGGAGGGGGGAGCGGAAGGCTCTGCTCCGCGTCTCCGGCCAACACTGATTTATGTGTTCTATGCACGAACGCTGCACGTCGTTCCGTCCACACTCGCTATAACGAACAAAATGGCCGCCGTTTTAGTAGCATGAATGAATGCGAAAGGTCGTAAATGGAAGAAAAAATATATTTGTGTGGTTTTTGTTTTCGCCAAGCTTCGTTTTTGATTTCAAGCGTTCACTTTCTCGCACGAAACGAAGACAAGTGGTTTTACCGTAAGGAACAATAAGTGTTTAAGCTGCGTCATGAATTTATCGAGAGTAAACCCCCGAATGGGCAATCAATAATCTGTAAGAAAAAATAAACAAATGTTATAACGGGAATGATAACTGTGCGTAGCTGTCGTCGCCATAAACATAAAGATGTGTTTAATTGCGTCCCTACGAAATAACCAATTGAAGATAAAGGTCCATACAGGCGATAGAAAATAATCAACCACTAAAAATTATAGGTGTTTAATTCGTTTACTTTGCCTTGTAACAATTTTCTAAACTTACTATTGCTTTTGACTTTATATTCATTTTAATGTATATACTAAACATAGAAGTAGAAGAACAAAATTTCTCGGCCGAACGAAAATTTTATTTGGTGTAGTTTGATTTCCATCTTCACACCAATTCCGGAATTGGTGCGAAGATGGTAATCAAACTACACCAAATAAAGCACTTGGGGCTACTGGCTTTATCGATCGGGGTTCCTTACCACCGATACTGAAATCCGGCTTGCCCATCCAACGGGGGAAAAAATAATACCTTCGAAAATGTGTGAAACAACAATTTCACCTTCGAACTTAGACTTTTCATTCTTCAGATCTGAACAAATTTGAACCATTAAGCCTCGTCCCCCCCCCCCCCCAACTCAATCAACTAAATCAGAACAACCTTACAAACACAGACAAAATCCGTTACAGTCTGGTATTAAATATTAAGTCAATTATTTAGTGACTATAAGAATAAAAAAAGCCCAGCAGTGCACCATACATGAAAAGCACGACGTTTCGAGGTGACTTTCACCTCGTCATCAGGTGCACCAAATCCACAGAATTTCACCAACACCAGCCAACTGTCTTCACTCCTTCTCTGCATTCACACGGGTGAGGTGGATTGGTCCTCCTAATGCTTACCTGTTTTTCCCAGGTCAAGCTTAGGTTCTTTTAAATCATTTTTCTATGTTTTATTTCCAACTAAAGTTTTACTACGCTATGTTGAAGCTGCTATGAACTGTATTTTTTTTAATATGTTGACGAAATTTTTGTGGATTTACTGTGCACCTGATGACGAGTGGAAAGAAACCTCGAAACGTCGTGTTTTTTGTACGTTTCTTCACTGCTTGGCTTTTTTATTCTTGTATCACTATAGTGCTTGTGTACTTCATATTTAGTGACTATCGTAACACGGTGCCTTTTATCATTTCATACTGCTTTGTTTACCTTTCTTTTCACGTCAGATTCTGCTTTGGAAAAAAATGATGACAACATTCTCGTGTTTGCGCTCTTTACCACAGAATGGTTTAAAATTAAAAATAAATATAAACCTGAAATAACTTTAAATGTTGAGCTCTCTGAACTAGCTCAACATTTTAAAACGAATGAGGGTTTAAGGATTCCCGCCAAGCTTTTTGGCCGTTTGATGATGTCGTCGTATCAAACGCCAAACTCGTTGACCAAATTAATCCCACGAAATAACAGTCCAAAGGTTAAATGAAAAATTGAAAATCATTTACTGCACAATCTTCAGTTGTTTCATTTAATGTTTGTGTTCTTAGCCGATAGGATTAACTCGGCGAAAGAGCTTGGCGGGAATCCTTAACAAGTTTTGTTTTGCGGAGATATCGTATCTTTATGGTCCAAATTGACAAGATCCATTTTATTTGATTTTTTCTTCTGCTTTAGTAGCTTTCCAGGTGTAGGTTTATATGCTAGCCATACTGACCATACTGACACGACCAAAAGGAAACGTCCATACGTAGCATTTAATACGTGCATATGCACTAGAGCATAATATGCACGTGTTAAATGCTACATGGATGTTTCCTTGTGGCCGTGTGGATATGGCTCAGCGGTAGGACCTGGGCCTTTGGTTTAAACAGTCGTGAATTCGATTCCCCACTCAAGGCAATTTGACATATAAGACCAAAAGGCAATGTAAATAGGTTTGCATCTGTATTTATTTAATTCTTGTTGAGCCTTTGGCTTTCCATCTTTCTCAGTTAAACTGTAAAACGTTATTCATTGCCTGGAAGAATTTATTTTTATGAAACTAACCACTAACTAGTCACCAGTAATTAAGCAAATACCAACGCTATTAACACCTTTCTTTGAACAAGAAAACGTTAAGCTCTGTCACTAATAGTGATTTTTAGTTTGTCAGGCATAACGAAGTTTCAGCCTTTTCTGTTGCATTGCTATTTTTTCCTCGAATACCTGAAACTCGCCAAACTACCTTACAATAAAAAAAAAAATAATCTAGTGGTCACCATGCTCATATATATATATTATGTGGATAGGGAGGCCGTTAATGTATCTGTGAATCTTAGCGGGCGACACACTAGCGCGTGACTTAATCAAAAGTAAACGCGACTCAACAAAGCATAAAACGTGAACAAATCTGTTATTTTTCAGCTCAGAGAATCGAGAGAGAAATTTTCCTCGCAATAGATTCTTGATTGAGGCTAATGGCCTTGTCGTCCAGCTCCTTAAATAAGCTACTAACAAACCGTGGCGACAAGGCCAGCAGCCCAAGGATAGCGATTGTCATAGGATCCATTTATAAACGTCGATAGTGAACTTGAAAAGGATCATTAGTTAAAACTTAAAAAAAAAAAACAGTGAAAGGATTTTTTTTGAAAACTAAAAGAAAACGAGTAACAGGAATGAGGATGACGTGACGAGATCGTTAACTTTTGTACTTTCACAGTGACCATCTTTATTTTTTCTACTGGGTTAACAGACAAGAATTACTGATAACAATAATAATTTCCATATAACATCATACACACTGGGCAAGGGTAGAGTGGGCTACCACTGTTGGTGCAAGTCGCATCACCTCCACGCAAAGAATTAGCAAGGAAGATAAGCATCTATCTCCAAGTAAAAACAATCGGCTCCGTGCGGGTCCTCGCAGATTGAGTGAGCGAAGAATTGCACCCAAATAACCATTGATAAGGCAAGTAGGCGCTGGTTATCTTATCTACTCTACTGCTAAATTCATAATAACGCAACTGCAGTCTGTTCCACATTATGTTTACAGGAAAGTGAGTGTACGAAGCTACATTTCGTTGCAGAAACGAGTGCAAAAAACACATAATATCCAAAGATACAATCGGAAACTAAGAATCAAACAGTACCTGTGTAGGGTCTACAAGTATGATAACCTCATGTTTGCACTCGTAGTGCAAGGAAACGTGGCTTCAAACACTTAGTTTCCTGCAAACATAACGTGGAACAGACTATAGACAAGGCAACGGGTTCCTTCCAACAAGGTAAAAAAAAAAAACACTGACCACAGGAAAAAAAGGGAAATTGTCGAATTAACGTCCTTTCAAAGAGATTTAGTTACAGCCAACAAAGAAAAGATTACTTTCTGAAATAGGTGTAGCCTAACAACACGTTTTTGGATCTGTTAGAAATTCTGCTGTGAATGCTAAAAAAAAAATAATGATAATACTAAAAAAAAAAAAAAAAACGAAAAGTAGGAATTTTGTTAAAAGCAGAACCCTGGAGCTGGTGCCAAACCCCTTTTTTCATATTGCAAAAAAAAAAAAAAATGTTGTTTTCAAGCTAAGCTGTCAAATTGGTGCTGGAAGGGACGCGTTACACGCCAATTCGTTATAGCGAAAACGGACGGACAACCAGAGAGAGAGACAGACAGACAGACAGCGTTGCTAGCTCTCTCTCACGGAAGGCAAGTAGAAACAAAGACTTGGCAAGACATGAGCACGTGAGACTGAGCCAAAGGGAATATTCTCTGATTGGCAGCTGAATTTTGTGATCGGCACTTTCTCATGTTTAAAAAAAAAAAGGGAAAAAAAATAAAGAAAAACTTAGGGTAATAAGATACTAGTTTGGAGTAGGTAAGGTCATAGGCGAATTTGGTAAGGCGTATTCGCTTTCGGTTTATATGTAAACAAACGGTTGCGTCTATGACTACTGAGAGGCGGCATAGGTAATCTCGCTGCGGTGGTTCAATTGGGCCGATGCACCATAAAATCTTCGGGGGTTTAAATAAAATAGGCCAAGTTATGAGTAGGAAATGTGTTGTGTTGCGTGGTTTGGTGAGAGGTGGCATAACAGCATTGTGTTATACATTCGTTTCCATGACAAAGCGTGCTACAGAATTGTTGTACATCGAGATAGTTACAATGAAGCATTGTTAAAACCGACAACTCACATGGGAGAGACAAGATGCAGCGATCATCCGTGCGCCAAAGCTCGCTGTGGTACGGCTGTTTGGGAGACGCACTGAGAATGAAGCGTCATGACGAAAGTTATAATGTTGTGATAGCAGTTCAGCTGCGGACATGCGATAAATCCCTACATCGCTTGTCTGAAGAAGGTGATCTGGTCGATGAAGACCAGCTACCCTAATTCAGCAACTATGGCATGTATTCAGGATATTATCTCGGCCCCGACCTTGATTGGAGGCTTCCCGGTTCAAATCCCTTTCTGGGTTTGCTCCTCCCTTAATTGTACTCTGAATTGTTTAATAAAGTTTAAAATTATCGATACATGCATTAGTTTGATTGATATGAAACGCTCAACGAAATTAATAAATATTTAGGAAACAATTGGATTAAACACGTAAAGACACGTTAGGCTTGAGTATTGGTTCAATTGTATCACTGAACTATCTACATATATATTTCGCTTAGGCTGGAGTATAGCCGATGGCAGTAACGGGGATATTGTGACAACCAATCCAAACACAGTAAATGCCATAGGGCGAGCAGGTTCATTCTTTTTGCGGCATACGCCACGTGAAAAGGGGGTCGATGTTCATTCTTTGCACGGTAGCAATGAAAGATAGCGAGCGTGTTCATTCTTCGCACGGCACCAGTGAAAACGAAAGAGCAGCCGGCATTGTGAAGGATAATGTCAATTAGTAGTAACAATCAGTAACAAACGAAATATTATAAACATGTATTGTTCACGGAAAACTGTTTGCAATCAACCTCTGGGCCCCGACAAAAACAAACAACAATTCGACAACAAAATATGTTGCCGTGTTGAAACATGGCTTCATATTAGACCGGTGTATGTTAGTAGTTTATATTTAAAACCTCTATTTGAACGATGTTACCTTTGTCCATTATAGAAATAGTGTATATGAACAACACAAAGATACTTAGCTTGCTCTCTATTGACGAAGCTTCTTAGATTTTAGACATTAATTTTTGGTTAATATCCCTGTTTCAAGAGTCTATCAAGATTTCATTTTGAAGTTCATATATTTCAGTTCAAGTTGACGTATGGAAGAGTAAAAACACCCAGGAACCACATAACCCATTTTATTTTTTACGAACTCAAGTCCGCAAAAACCCAAAAAACACACGGAATCGATTTGGAACGTTTGAAATGAACCGTGCATTTAAAATTAAACTGGAAAAAACCGCTAACCAGACCGATACCGGGATGAAAAACCTATTTGTCCTGTTACGCACCGCTCTCCATTAAAAAATTAATAACCGATAAAGTTAGGGCATGGAAGGTGTTTTGTGAGATCGTGAGGCCTTGGTCAAGATCGGAAACTTGGTGGCAGCCATTTTGAGTGTGTTATCACTGTTGGCATTGTCATTATTAAATTGTAGTGAAAGTCTGTGTTAGATGTGCGTTAGCCTTGAACTAAAAAAAAAGTGTTACTTCTCTTTTTCTCAACCCCCCCCCCCTCTCTATTTCTTTGAATCTTTCCAAAACCTAGAAATACTTTGTTTCCACATCTGTAGGATTTCCAAATTTGGCAGTTACTTTCCATGACCTAATTTGAATGAACGCTTCCTTTTTAATACGTTGTTTGATGTGGCAAGACGAAGAAGGCAGGTGGTGTAGGTAGGGGGGGGGGGGGGGAGAGGGCCATTTAAAGGCAGTTGAGTAGAGTCCCCCTTATTATCTGAGTTATTGGTTGCCTGTTTGATTTATGGTAGGGAAGCCAACGGATTCCTTTTTTTAACTCTTGAAATTGCTCAGGTCTGTGCGACTGTCGAACAAAGACGGAAAGAGAGAGAGGCGGCCAATTCCAAGTTGTTGGCTCAACTCATAACTTAATAAAAACGCGACATTTTATTTCGAAAAGGTAGTAAAACTTAATGATGGGAACACCTGTCTTTAAAGGGGAATGGGCCACACGGACAAACTATTCGTCACATACATTCGTATTTATGCGTATGCTGCATATCGTTTACTTTCATAAACGATTGGCTTAGAAGATAAAATAAATACGTTAGTAAAGGTTTTTAAAAAGTTAATAAACTCACCAAATGAGCTAGCAGCACCAAAATGCGACGTTTCCATGCCGAGATGAGAGTCATTATCAAGTTAATGTCACCATCAAAGCATCGCCTTAATATATCAAGGCATTTTAATAAAACACCTAACTCAAGAAAATCATCTAAAATATCAAAATATTTCTGATATTACCATATATTTAATATATATATTAATATTAATATATATAAATATATAAA
Source organism: Lithobius niger (assembly GCA_023313725.1). Classification (NCBI taxonomy): domain Eukaryota; kingdom Metazoa; phylum Arthropoda; class Chilopoda; order Lithobiomorpha; family Lithobiidae; genus Lithobius; species Lithobius niger. The sequence continues at coordinate 31,770 of JAHWFP010264157.1, read as the reverse complement.
TATTAATATATATTTGGGCGTTTGCTTTCTCTTTAATTCATTTATGCATAAAAATGGTACGAATTTCTAAAGAAACTGTACCAACAAAATACTATCACTATACACAAAAAAATCCCAATGAAAAATTGTCAATATAAATCAACTATTTCTTTCATTGCTAAATATAAGTGTTTTTTTTTTTACCAAGACAAGTCCTACGTCCGTAGTAAGCCTTTAACAAGAAGGATAATAAGCTTTTACTAAGTATTTTTGCTGTTTCTGTTGGTAACAATATTTATGTGGTCGAATCTTAATTCGTAGATAATTTGACAGGGGGGAAAAACCTCTTGAAGGTGGAACAATCCGGAACAGAACAGTGACAAGAACAGCCTACAACAATAACTTTAAACAATGCGTAAAAATGTGATTCTTCGCAATTATCAAACAATGCTAGAAAACTTTGCATTTCGGAAAAATGCAACATGGCGCCCATTTTGTTTGTCGATACGTAAACAAACCTGATACTTATAAATTAGTCTGCCATGTTCGAATTATAGTTTTCTTCTTGCATAAATTGCCGCAACCATGCCAAGTACAATGGGCTTCGTGCCTCGAGTCACGACACGAGCATCTCCCTACAGTTATTTGCCTTTTGCTAAGGACGTGTTGAAAGGCGCAAGCGCCATATAAGAAGCAGTCACCCAATTAACATTAACTACGTAAAAGATTAAGTAAAACACTAAGTAGCATTCATTAACTGAGCTAGAAAATTTACGTTACGTTGGCTGTGCCCTTAGACTCGCAGTCACGAATTTTGTCGCCATTGAGCCTACTCGGAACTTGATTTCAGTGTATGCCTGTCAAAGTAGGCCTAGCCGGCGTGTGAATTTGCGACCACCTCGACCTTTAAGTCACGTGATCCCGTTGCTAATGACGCTCGACTGGATTAACCGCAGCTAATGAAATTTATGGAGGGCAATGCTGGACATGCACGTGCCCACGCGCCTTAAAATCACCCCACCCGATAGAGACACCAAGAAAGACATAAGCTGCCTTTTATGTTTGAATTACCTCGACTTTGAGCATAAGAAGGAAGAAATATATGACACAAGAGAGAAGAGTGACATTTTAACATTTAAAGTTGTTGTTTTTTTTCTTGAGCGGTCGTTGGAAAGCGGTTGAAGGGGAAACGAGAGAGGTGTTCAGATTAAAGAGGTGGTATTTTTGCAAGAGCCGAGCGATGTCAAAGAATGATCCTTAGCTTTGCTATTTTTAAAGGAGCAAATGAATTACAACAGCACAGTAATAAAATTCGTTAAGACTCATCCTTTATTCTAGACTCGCATTTTATTGAGTTGCCGTGCCTGAGATTCAAACCAGCGAACTCATGCCCTGCCTTCTTCTGATCCTTCTCTCCAAGGCCAAATTTAGCATTACCGAACACGCAGTGATGGCTGCGTTATCGCAACCACGACTCAATTAAACTAAAAAAAAAGATAGTTGCTGCCATTGAACTTAAGAAACTAATGATGTAGGGAAACTGTCATCTTCATTAGGCCTATGCGTGTACGTCGGCACAATTAGCAATTCGATCTCGTGTTCTATTACCTTCGATGCCACTTCAGTGTCCACTCGGCTATGCTTTCTCGCTTTTCTCGTGTTCCCCATGAATCCTCAGGGCTCGTTTATGCACCAATCTCGCTTCCAAGTTTTCGTAGCTAAAATTTGAAGCGATTCATTGTGCATGGCGATGGCTTCACTGTCATTCCCATGGTAACACTATGCTATTCAGAGACGAACACAGGGCACCGAGAGGGCAGGGGCAACTTACTTTTTTTTCTTTAGACCTTTTTTTTTTGGTGTTTTTACTCTTTACTGCTCTTCTTTGCACCCCTTTCTTAGATTAAAACATTTTTCTGCCTCTCTTTGTACCATTTTCTTAGCCGTTTTTGCCCCTCAAGTAAGCCGGTCAAGTAAATTTCGGCATTTTTTGTAAAAAAAAAAGTACTTTGCCATGAGAGCAGGGGTTTGCGCCCCCCTTCCCTCGTGAGCACGTCCCTGATGGTACTTGATAGTTGTCTATGATGCCAAGGAAGGGGTAAAAGAGTGCAGTAGTGTAATCCGTGACAATAAGTAAAGTATTCCTGGTGACGAATAAATTTTTCCCAGTAACGTCTCAACTATCCATATTCGATACGATACGACGCCAAATCGGGCACCACCGTGTAATTTACGATTATTTCCAACTTCAAGAAACACAAGGCTCAACTAAACAGTTCCGTTACTTTGAAACATAGTCTCATTAAAGTGGGAAATGGTTTTTTTTTTTTAATTTTTAAATGGTAAGACGTGCGAAGGAAATAAGGATTAATTTAATTACCTATTCTTTTATTGTAAATCGCTATTAGTTGTTTTCCGTTGGCTCGTCGGTTTATATGAACGTGAGGAGAAAGATTTGATTTGAGTTTTTCACCGAGTTGCACCTGCCGGAATCCATCCATCCCGGGTCCAGGTGTGAAATGAAAATTTGGATGGTATTCACCTGTCTGTCTGTTCTGTCTTTCGGCCAATCTATCCATGTCTAGTAGGCAGTTTGATGCGTGTCCACTGGCCATTCCACGACAGCTAGAAGTGGTAATTGACCGTTTCAATAACAAGTGTCATAAAGAGTTAGGCCGTGGACTAGAGCAAAACTTTGAATTTCAGTATTGAAAAATGTCAATTTTTGAACAAAAATGCAAGCACTAAGTAAGTAGGCACATTGCCGACTATACTAGAAAGACCTATACACAATACTTGAATTGTTCTAGTAATAATAAACAAAGAAACTCAACTGAGCCAAAATTGTGAACCGCTAAGAATAACAAGTGAGCAGCAATTATGACGAAAAAAATCATGGGCCGTCATACTGGTTCCACTGTGTTTCTTCGTTAATTGCTAATATTTATAGATAATTTCGTTTCTTTTAACTTGTTTCTTGACTTTGTGTCAATGGGCAGCTGTAACGTGGAACATTTTTCTGAACTAAACGATGTGTATTAAGGGTATAGCAACGTAGATACTTGGTGGTCATTAAAGAATTTACCAAAGGGGCTAAATATTAATATTAACGTTCTTTTCAACTATTATTATTGTTATTGGCACGTAGAGGGACAATTCTATCCCTTCAGGAGCATGGACACGATCACATTTTCAAACGCACGGAGTGGGCTTGAACCCGGCAACTGAAAGGGAACCCTGGAAAAGTCCCTACACACTGAAGACACTATGCACTGACAGCGGACATCAGTGTTCGCCTAGCTATCGACGCGCCATTAAGCTCAACCTGCTCAACCTGCTCAACCTACACACGAACTGTGTACTGTTATATACATTTTAAGTCAAAAGGTTAGCAAAATGTTGTTTAGTCATGCAGAGAGTTTGAAGCTACTGGGAAAATTGTTGCGTCAAGAGGAATTCGTTATCGCATTGTCACGGGTTATAAGACTACGAGCATTTATTCATACGACGTCGGATTTAGGTAATCCAACTACCGCTGTTACCATGGCAACGACAGCTCTGCCATCGCGATTAAGTTCTAACTGCGAGAATGCAAAGAGGAGTCTTTGCTTAAATGCGCCCTAATAATGAACTGTCGTCTTTTTATCTGCTTTTATTTGCACAGAGCCTTAGTAAAATTGGATCAGACATAGGGCGCTGTATGATTTCCCCCATTCCAAACTACGATCGTTTATTAATAATTTGCTTACGATCCGAGTTTCTGATACCAGATACTATAAAAAAAGAAGGGATTTATTCTTATAGCTCGCCGAATGGTTATAGAAAGATGTAGTTACCTAAAAAGTTGTACAGTTCCGGTAAAAGAAACGCCCTTTTTCGTTATATCGAGGGTCGTAATAACAACCATGGAGAAATTCAGTTATCTCGAAAACTACTGGACGGATTTTCATGAAACGAAGACTGAAATTCTTATTAGATTGTCTACTGTATTTCTACCCTTATTAAAAACTACGTTAACTGACTGAAAATAATTGGCCGAGCGAGAAAAGTTTAATGATATCTGATATCTTGAAAACTGTTGGATGGATTTTCATGAAACAAAGACTGAATTGCATATTATATTTTGTTGCTTAACATTGCACGTCATACGTATACAAATATAGCATACATCATAACAATTAATCTAATTTTGGTTTTATTCCCTTCTTTCCAGTAGTTTATGAGATATATTATTAGTTATCAACTCGTGTTGCTCGCTCGGCCAGTTATATTTGGCTACTTACCATTACATGTAATACGTATAGAAATATAGCTGATATCATAATAAGCAACCCAGTTTTTGTTTCATTCAATTCTGCCCAGTAGTTTTCGAGATATCAACATTTTCGTTCAGAGTCACACACATTAATCCTCCACTCTTCCGTATAACGAAAGCGTTTTTTTTTTTTTGACCGGAACAGTACATTGTGATATTAAAATGGTACATCTAGTTTCATGAATTTGTCAAAGTGGTTACGTATGCGCAGAGGTTCAATTCAGTCTTTAAGACAAAGTTGCGATGGATTGCGGTCTTTAACGTCGCAATCGATTGCATCTTCTGGGGTTTTCTAGTCTTGCGCCATCAACGGACACTTGATCAACTTGATGTGTGTCTTTAGGGCTTTTGTACAAGTGGCTAACTCCAATGAACACGTTAAAAAAAAAACATTAAAAAATCAGGGATCGTTGTAACTCAAAATTGTCAAAATTTATGGTAATGCGAGGCGCTAGAGTGGCCTTTTCCTGGTCTACATTGAGCGCCTGTAGGGCCGTGTCTAGTCGCCAGGGGGGCCAAGAAGGGTGAACTGGAAACAGCACGTGCCACGAGATACGACCGCGATAAACGCTAATCTCGACATAATTCAATTCGTATTAAAACAAATGAACGCTTTTAAATGGAGTTTAAGGATTGAGTAACGTTTCAACTCATTTGTAAGCTCTTAAAGCATTCAAATAATGACATCAGCTACTATTATCCAATTCTAAACTTTAGGTTTTTACTCAAAGCGTTTATTTCAGTACTGTTTAATTATTCTATATATATTCTAACGTTTGACAGGTGAAGTCATTATTTCGACTTTTTAAAGTCTAATTATTATAATGAAAATAAAAAACCGAACCACAGCCCATACTCGAAAGAGCATCAGAACCTCCTTAGATCTCTAATCAAGCAATTTAAAGATTCACTTGACGTGAATACCAAGCTTTATACAAATTCCCTGTGAGGTGGGCACATTTTTGTAGTACAAAACTTCACCGAGCTGGGCAATCATCACTCTTCCCTCTTTTTGTTTTCCAGGTCTTGGTTTTATTTCCGACATTTAAGAAAATAATTCAAAGTGAAAAAATTACAAAATATATCAAAATATGCTACAAAGCACCAAACAACATAAAAAAAAATAACACTCCTCAAGTCAACTGAGGCAACGTTTTCAACACCTGAACTGGCCCATTTTAGAACCAGGTCGATCCACAGAACCTCCGATCACTGTGGGGCCAACAGATTACCCGAATTAGTTTCCACTGCTGTGTATACTTACTTTGTCAGGTTCACCTTTCTCAATATTGAACATCTAGGTAAACAGAACAATACATCACTCAGCTGGCAACCAAGACTAAATCCATACCATGTTAAACCCTTGTTTTTCGCAAATCAACAATTTCACGAATATCAGTTTAAAAATACCCAATTTCAGAAATCTCGCCTGTCAAACGAATTATTCCCCATCCTAAATACAGATGCACACCTATTTACGTTGCCTTTTGGACTTGTATGTCAGACTGCCTGAGCGGAGAATCGAACCCACGACCTCTGAAACCAAAGGCTTTGAAACCAAGGCCTTTGGTTTCAAAGGTCCTGGGTTCGATTCCCCGCTCAGGGAGTCTGACATATAACTCCAAAAGGCAGCGTAAATAGGTTTGCATCTGTATTTTGTTATTTCTTGTAAGCCTTTGGCTTTCCCGTCTTTACCTCCCCACCCCCCTCCCCTTTTTATCGGGGGGGGGTGGGGGGGGGGGGTCCATTCATCCAGAAATTCTTACTGAAGGAAACCTAGGAAGCAGGTTAAAGTTGTAGGTTTATGTCATTGATGGATTCGTGATCAACATAATTTTTGCTAAGTAATTTTCATTAGCACAAAATTCTCATCAGTTTTTGCGAAGTTCGTTGCTTGTAATACTCTCGTGGAGTTACAAGCTTATATTTTTTTGATAATGTTTATATTTTTTTGTTGGATGGCCCCGGGCCACTCCATCACCTGCTTCCTCCAGATGATCTTCTTATTGGACTGGTTGTTCTGGTTCCAGGCGCAATTAGCCGCATTCTTAGCAAAAAAAAAACCCGCTAGTTTGTAGGTGAAAGTCACTTTTATGAAGTCGATCAATTTTTTTTATTCCTTGTTTATTACACCATCAAAAAGCGTTACTGTAGTATTGAACGTTAAGTCTGGTATCGTACTGTGGCTAATAAAAGTAAAATAAAATGTGGATTAGATGAGAGTGAATCAACGTTAGGAGGTGAATCGTTCTTTATCGAAGTTACAGTTAGCCAATGTTCTAAGGTCCATATTGGAATTTTATCAGTTGGAAATAATTCACTTGAGTCCGCAGTAATTCTACGGTGTTCGTGCTAGCGTCATGATCTTTAATTAATTGACTCATTGGCAAAGTTATTTGCCTTTTTGAATACCAGCGGGGTATGACATAGCAAATGAAAATTAAACAACGAAGCTTTTAGCGATCTCGAGCCTTGTATATCGGTGCATTTGCTGACTGCCCGATCACTACGTGAGTTTAGTCCTTTTTTAAAATTCCGCAGCCTATAATATGGCTAGAATAAATTGACTAGCAGGGGGAAGGGATGGAGCGCCAGGTTGTTTCGAATGGGCATCTGCAATTGTCTAAAAGTGGATCCTTCTCATTCTGTGCTGACCACAGTAGTGTGAGAGAACTTCCATCGTTTTTTTAGAGGTAATGGGATCTACTTTGGACATCTCGAACCTTGCGGTGGAAAAGGTTTCCTGGTTCAGTCCCCTTGAGGATTTACCCCTTTCGTTATTAGACTTAGTAGTGCTTCAGAAGTGAGCCCATCAATCTATAAGAGCAGTCATTTGCTTCAGATGAAATACGGCCAAAAAATATTAAAAAAAAACTCCACCCAACGTTACTAACGGAATTTTTTACGCATTACTCATGAGACAAATAGCATGTTATGAAGAAAAAGTGCCTCCGTCCTGATGAAGCATCGGTATGATTACGAGTACGAATACTTTTTATTGTTTACGTGGATCAGAGTTCAAGGTTTCAACATTAAATCTCTGGGTTAATTATTTTCACGTGGGACTCTGTCTAACTCATTACGGATGAACTATTAACACTCATTAATCATGTCTGCACGGCAATTCGATTAAAGATGGGTGGGGGGGGGGGTAACATTTTAATCATTTTAATCAAGCCTAATCCCTTCATTTTTCTTAACAAATTCTCTCTCCTCGCCAATCTTATTTGCGCGTGCACGTAAATAGGTGAATAACCTAAATAGGTCGGCACAAACTTGATGTATAACATCTCCAATAATGGTCACGGGATCGAATGGGCACAAATTGTCACCAGGAAATAAATATCTCAAGTCGTTAGCTACTTCATTGAAATGCAAGACATGACGCCTTCATCCAGGCTGGCTACTTGTTCCATGCCACGTGCAGTGGGCGAGAAGCGTAAACGACGGGAGACAGAGGATACCAAAGAATGTATTCCAGATGTGAGGAATGGACTTGGGGATAAAGGCGCCATTACAGTTATTCAGCAAAAGATATACGTGTGTAAATGTGTTGTTGCTGTTCATGATTTGTTTGTTTGGCTGTTTCATTTTATAAGGCTGGCCATGTCGGCATGAGAGTAGGCCACAGTCTTTGGCCTCAAAGATCTATGGTTTATTTCCCCGCTTACGTAGTCTGAAAAAAGTCCAAAAGGCAACTGAAATAGGTTTACATTTGTAGGCTATTAATTGACATTAACCGAGCCCATTTCTATTTCCGTCTTGTAATTGCTGTGCAAGGAATAGGGAACGAATTAATTGCTTTCCCGGAGTAAAAAATGTAATGGGGGGGGGGGGGAGATGAGGCTTAATGGCGCGTCGACAGCTTGGTCATTAGCGCCAACCTCAGTCACAGTGCAGTGGTCCGGGTTGCCACTGCACCACACATTACAGAGATATTATTCAAACCCCTAATCTAAATCTTGTCATACATCTGTAAAATGTAATGGTGGCGGATCAGAAATGAAATATTCAAGACAACTTTTCTTATGTGGTTGCATTGTTTTCTTGTATTCGTGCATTTTTCCTACTTTTTTCCTTATTAATTTGCTCTTAATCATGCTTTGTTTGATTTCAAAAACCCTGTTTTCCATATTAATTACTGTGTTTATTCCTGTTTTTTTAAGAAAATGTTTCGTTTTTTAGGTGTGCGAACCTTAGCCATACACAGGAATCTGCCCTTGTGGTGTCATGTTCGTCTTTTACCAATCATTTCGTTGTAAACTATGCCGAAATGAACTCAATTCAAACGTTTGGTTAAGGTCCCCAAATCTCTCCCTTCGCTTCCTATTATAGGATGAACGCACCAGACTTGGTCGATAACTCGTTTGAGGCTTTGGGTTTCCTTTCCACGGCAACTCCCAATTTGGGGCGTCGATGTTAACGTCTTGTTATGGCTGTGGCTTTTGTTTAGGAGCTAGAGGAGCTGAGTAGCTCTCCGGTCTTCGTTGTCGAGTTGGGCTTTTGTACGTTGGGCCCAACTCGATGGCAAAACTTCGAGCACCTCTGCGCCGACTTGAATCACGTGTACTTACAGTTTGTTTATTTTTGTTTAACTTTCTCTTGCACTTATAACTGCACATTTTTTCAGCACGCAGAGCTGTGCTACAACAAACCATGTTTTTGAATACGGTATGTGGATGATTCAGTAAGTATATGGTAGAATTCCGTATGGCTCCAAAAATAGGTGGGATTTGGGGGGGGGGAGGAAACTTAGGTTTGAGGTCATGTCTTATGATACTGTATTTTCATTTAGGTATAGCGTAAAATATGATGTTTTTATTTTTTGGAGTCTAATATCAACTAAAGCAAACTAACGGTCTTATGGAATAGCTCAATTGTGACAGTTGCTAAACTTTTTTGAAGGAGAAAAAGTATAGTAAAGGGGTGCAAACCCGGGGATACGAACAGGGGAATCTTCGGTCACTGCAAGAGACCGAGATAATATCCCGAATAAATGTCATAGCTGCTGAAGGAGCCCTCGTCAACAAAGATTTGCAGGGCCTTTGCCAGGATCCCCATTCCAGTTACCAACCACATCTCCTTCTTCGTTTGACTCGGCCGTGATGCTATAATTTGAAATGATGTGGTTATTCTACGAAAAGTAATTAAATGACAACAACAGTTTTCTGCCATCGCGTCGCCCTCCACGCTATCTATTGACCCTAACAGTAATTATGGATAACTGAATTACAATAAATAAATAAATAAACAAACAAATAACGTCGCTTTCAACCCTGAATTGTAAACAGTTCATTGCAAACGATAGAACATTTCGTCACCGTTTCCTCTCCCTTACCCTCTCCCTCTCACCGTAAACAAACCATCGAAGTTGGTCATATTTAATCACGCATTCAGTAAAGAAAGATTGGTACACTGTGCCATAAATTTTGTCTAATATTCCTGACTGCACCTGATACACTATCTTCTTATCTAATATTTTTTTTGGGGCTACTGACAAAGTTGTTTTGGCTAAGAACGTTTTCCAAGCGTTAAAGAACATTTGAAGCCAATTCATGTGTTGGGCGCCATTATAAGTGCATTTTTGTTTGAGCGTTGATTTTTACGACTTGTGTTAGCTTTTTTTACGGCAATCGCAGCCATTATTACGACATTCGAGGGACTAATTGCGGCATCTGCGTGTGATTCGTCGGCCCGAATCGACCAATCACGCAACGGCTCAATCGATGACGTGACATTTTCTCACCGGAAGTAGCCAAAATTTATGGTGGGAGGGTTCCAGGTGTTCGGAAAGAGCTTTTAGCTGAGCAAAAGGTTTTAACCGATTATGAATGTTCATGGACGGAAAAAAATGGGAAAAAAAAAAGGCCCACGAAGCAACAAACATTAATGAACACGTTATTTCTAAGATACTAATAATGGCTTGACCCTTCTCATGGAGCCATTTCTGTTTATTGCTGAAGTCGACGATTAGTTTTTGTTTATTTTATTTATTATTTTTATTTTTTTTGCACCTAGACTATAAAGTTTGACTTATTATAGAAACTGTCAAAGATAAAACTAACCGGCAACAGAGGGAAATTATTAGCCGAGCGAAACGAGCGAGTTCGAATACTCAATTGAAATTGGACTTTGTGTTTCTGTATGTTTGGGACACAACCTTCCCAATTTTGTTCTGATTTCGTTGTTTTGGTTAAAAACAATGCGTCGTTTCTTTTATCATTTCCACAGTAGGTATAGCGCATGGTGGCAGAGCTATCGAGATGCGATCATAAAGATCGGTTTTTGGCTTCGTTCTCCTACTGAGGTGCTGGATTACGATGTGCGACTATTGGGCGAGCACGTTCTGACAAAATGAGAGGTCTGTTAATATCTGCTTCAGTTGTTGGATTCGTTCGCCTGAAAAACTAGCTGTTCTACCATCATTTTTTACGGATATTGACTCGGTTTGATAAGATTTTGGCTGACTTTCTGAGAAGTAAATCGTTGATCCAAAATATTCCGGAGAACAGAAAAGAATGCCGAGGTGCACAAACACCCATTGAACAGCTACCTAAAAGTCCTAAATATCGTTGATTTCGTCTTTCTAGATAAAAGCTATAGCAATTTACACCACGTCATGGTTCCCCCCCCCCTCCCCCCCCCAAGAATAAGGGAATTGGGTGTGACTTACTATTGAATGCACGGTTGGTAGAAGAAACTTGACATCCTATGGAGGAATGATATCACTGCCGTTTAAGTATAAGGGTATACTTCCGCAACGACTCGACCTTGCATTCTCGCAGCTAGAATCTAATCGCGATGGCAAAGGCGTCGTTGCCATGGTAACAACACTACCAGGATTAGCCAAATCAGAAATCGTTTGAGTAAACACTTGCAGTCTTATAATCCATGACAATAAAATGAAGAATTCCTCATGAGGAAACCATTGCAGGCCGGTTCTGAACTCACATTATTTACTGTTTTCGTTCCGAGCCTCCAGAGCTCAAAGCGCCGCCATGTTGGAATTTCAGAGGATTTCTAGCTTCTAGCTGCGAGAATGCAAACGCGAGTCGTTGCGTAAGCGCGCCCTAACACTTTTTTATTTTATTTTTAAATTCTTTACTGTTTGGGTAGATAATCTCGTTTGCCATACCGATAGATTTTATGGCAGTCGACCCATTCTTTGACAGTTTTCCTCAGGGCCGTAAAGTACGGGGGGGCAGGGGGGGCAACTGCCCCCCCAGGTTTGAGTTTGGGGGCGCCAAATAATAAAAAAGTTAGCGAGACGGACGTACACAGTAAATAAAAAACGATATGTTTTGAATTTTGAACGAATATTCAAATAATTATCTTCTTATTCTTATAGTGATAAACAATGGCCTACATTTTAAGTTTTTTTTAAACAGTGTTTCACTTTGTACTTTAGCGGTGTATGGGAAGGCCAGAAAAGGCGCCCCATCCCGGAAGGGGCGCCATTTCTGTGCTTTGCCCCCGGGCGCCAAACGACTTTGTTACGGCCCTGGTTTTCCTGTTTGTGCCACAATCCGTTTGCTATACCAACCGATTTCAGTTTGCCACGCTCTGCATTTCCACTGCATAAACGTACCCGTGCGACTACCATGCTTGCGTTGCCGCACTCGCTGCTGCTGTAAAAACAATATCAGATACCGCGACTAATCACAAATTCCTTCTCTGTATGTTGATTACTGACTTTGTGGCAAACGGCGATTACGGCAAACGGGCGGAAGCCAACTTGGAGCGTAAATGAACTTGAACTAACCTTCCATCTTGGTCAAAATTTTCTTGCAGTATTTTTTTAGTCCGGTGTTAGGCATTGGGCTTATTATCTGTCTTGAGCCGTTCCACCCTCTTTTAGTTTTGTGGCTTCAACAGGTTTTAGCATCATTTTTCTTTGTTGCACTAACTTGGTCATTTTTCTATTACTTTGTGGTTGATTGTGAGAGAGGGAAGGGAGGGAGTCCGGGGGGAGGATTGAGGCGTGTAGAGTATTGGCTTCTCCAGGCGCATTGTCATGTCAGACTCGGTTGATTTATATTTTACGAAAAAGCGTTGGCAGGCGAAAAGCTAGGGCTCATTTTTTCGGATTTCTCGTTCGACTTTAATTTATTGACTTTTAAGTAATTGATTTATTCACAAACCCGCGTTAAGCCAAACGCTGCGGGCGTCTAAAAGGGAGAACCGCTCTTGTGGCTACGGTTCAAGGCAAACCTGTGCTTGCAAAACACAAAACATGGCCGCTGCTGTTAACCCATTCCTACGTAGTACTGCTTCTGTTGTTTGTTGAAAGAAAGGATGTCGAAACAGGGTTCAGGGAGTAGCATTTTTGGGGCGAGGGATAATCGTCTAACTGGAAAATCGCATAATTGGAAGAACGTATAACGGAAAACAGTATAACGGAATATCATCTAACTGGAAATTCGTATAATGGAAAATCGTCTAATATCCCTGCCTCGCTCGCGCTGCCGCGCTCGCTGCGGCTATACATATAACACCAGAAACCGCAGTTAGACGTTAATCCAGTTAGACGTTTATCCATTATACAATTATCCATTATACGATATTCCGCTTAGATGCTTTTCCATATTTTTTATTTAGGCAGATTTTAGACAATTATCCCATTAGACAATTTTCCAGTTACACGTTCGTCCGACGCCCCACATTTTTGCCGGTTTTGATCTGTTTCATATTTAGACAGGTAAAAACAGTAAAACTGCGACAGGGTTCTGTCAGTGCTCACAAACCTTATAAAGTCTTTATTTTTCACTCTATAGCATTTGTAAGCCGTTGTAAGTCTTTAAAATTTTTTAAATAATTATAGAATTGGACATTAAAAGTCCCTATTTTTAATTTCCATACCAATCGAATAAAACCATGCGTGCAGTTTTTGTTGATGTATCATTTGAACTTTTAATTTATTTTCTTAAAAAGTCACAGTTAGACGCTGAAACCTTAACTTCATCAAGGCTGCTGAGTTGGTTCAGAAATTTAGGAAACTGTGGTAGTGTTCAAAGTTCAAATTACACATAAGAATCTTGCCATAGTGTTTGTATGGCAGTGTGCACAGACAATAGACGTGTTGAAGAGCTATCTGTGGTAATTACTATAAGGACGTTTTGTCAGGATCAGCTTGCCATAGTTCTTTTGTGTTACTGTGTGCGAATGATTGGTACGAATTTTTGGTTTGGTAAGCGTGTTTTTTGAGTGGGTTATAGAATTACCTTAAAAGGTGATCCTCGACAGAAGAAATAAATAGTAAGATAGTACCTAAAAAAAAAAATCTAGTGTGCTGTTGTGCCTTTTTGACCTTTTAGGAGGGAAATGTTCCCAAGAACCAAACTTTTCTGTTCGTAGCCTTTGCTAGTCTTTTCGTAATGCTTTGCGAATTTGTAAAATTTAATTTTAATTCGGAGTTTTTTTAATAACCGCACCACCTATATGTTTTCTGCCCTGTCTTCCACATCGAATTTCGCCCTTTTCTCTGCTAGAAAATGTTTTCATCTGAAAATCAAGTTCATACGTTATGTAGCCTTGCTACAACAATATTTGTACCGAATTTCGTTGGAATCTGTTTATGCGTCTGACCGTAACAGCGGGGAAAAAATACGCTCACTCTATCGGCGTCTACCCACGTTTCATGTAGTTCAGTTGATCTCTTTTTGATCAGTTTGCTTGATCGAACTTTGACGTCACGGGCATTTTTACACGTATTCGAGGATCAAAAAGTCAAGATGCAGCAATGAAAACAGGCATATCCGAAGCGTAATATAATTATTTTTTATTTGGCGCTAATCTCGTCTTTGTGGGTGCCTTAGTTCAAGAGGAGTAGCGGTACACGCACACACGCACAACGTACGTTTTTAATGAGGGAGTTAAGAAACCTCCCGATCTTTCAACTTGTGCTGAATTTTGTTTATATCAACCGTTTAAAAGCTGTAGAGGAGGTAGTCGTGGGGAGGGGGGAGTCACGGCGTTTCATCTTTGTTCAGTGACGTCATCTAAGCTAAAGTGATTGGCTAGTGTAGAATTGACGAGCGTTTGTTCCTTGGCGCGAGGAGTGAGGTTTGGGTTGAAAGGTCAAGCAGCCTATCGCTCACAGCTCCTTCTTACATAGCAGACCCTTCACGTGCAGCGTTGCACTGCCCATACTAATTAACGAAAGGAAATAACTTTTAAAGTTTTAATGAATGTTGCTGCTTTTGAGTCTGGTGGTGATTTGTAATTATTGTTGGCCAAGTTTAAAGTAGGAAGTGGGAATTATAATAATTTTGTAGATATAATCTGACTTTCCGTTTTCACTCGATGACAAGGTTGGTATAGCTAGCTATCAGTTAGCGGCTGTAAAAAAATGAAGCTGAAATTGAATTTGATAACAGGATATTTGACAGCTTGTTTGCTAGCATCATTCAAACTAACAATAATAATTGAATGGAGATTTTAAAATATTCGTAAAATATTTTTTTTTAATAATTCGAGAATGCAGACGTAAAAGTGGCATTTTGTTAAAATGATGATTCGAAGTGGGGATCTAAAGAATAGACAAGAGCGCCGTAATATACAATAAGCAAATTGATCATCAAAAACTTAATTCTAAGACGGTATATTCGATGCTTCTGGTAAAAATCTGTTAATGCATACACTTAGTGATAGATATTTTAGCGAAAAATAGAACGGGAAGAAATTTATTTTAAAAATTTACGGAAAATTTTGAAAAATTGAACCTTTTTCCCGGCAAGAATGTAGACACACATCAGGATTTACATGCACGCTCCTGGAAGTCATGGAAAATCCTTGAAAAAAATTAGCCAAAATTCCAGTACTAGAAATTCAGAAATTTTTACAGTTAAAAAAAAAATCCTGGTAAAGGATATTTCATACTGTTGTATAAAATTATTTTGATTCTCTTATAAATCTAGCCCCCCCCCCCCCCCCGCCCCTTATCAGTAATTAGGCCTAAATAATGAAAAAAAAAATGGCCTATTAGGTAATTCACTGTAAGGTATTTTTTACAGATTTTCCGGTATGTTCCAGATATATTTCAATTTTTTCCTGAGATTTTTTCCGGGCCTGCAACCCTAAACCATGATTCATCGCCACTATCTCATCATTTTGGCTCTGTTTAAAATACTCACCAATTTAAATGAAGAGAAGCCAGTTTTGTGATAAATAAACGCTCTATTGGTGTGAGTACTTCATTCAAAATCTGTTATTAAATTAATTTCTCGCAGTAGTAGACGTCATGTGATAGAAACTGCTGGTTTATATTAAAGAATTTGTTAGTTAGTTAGTTAGTTAATTTGTTAGTTAATTACAGTTGTCACGAGCTCGGAAAAATACGAAAGAGCACACCAAATGTTCGACCCCAATTACAGTTAACATACAGAGTTTCAAGGTAACATAAAGAGTTGATTCATATTTTTAGGGCTGTACAGGGAAATAAGCTAGGAATGGGAGGGGCAAGCCCGTGAACATTCGATCGTAGACGGATGAGATTTGTTATCTCGTCAGCCGATTTCCTCTTTTTCCGAGGTTTGAAAGACACATAAAAATCTATGGAAAAGCCTAAAAATAGGTCTACTAGAAATGGACTGGGACGGTTGGTTCTCCTGCCGTTTTTTCCCCCTCCATCCAAAGTGAGGGTTTGCTCACTACAGATAATGTTGTACAGTAAGATTTCGATTTCCAAGATTTCCAGGGATTTCCGATGATTTTTCTGGGATTTCCAGGAAATCCCAATAATATCCCTGGGATTTACAGCGATTTCATACCCACTTATTGAAAGACTTTCTACGCACTTCGACAGTGGCCTAACTTCAAAGGAGGAACGTGGAGACGGATTGCCAAGATTTCCGGGGATTTCACATCCACTCATTGAAAGGATTTGTTTTTTTCTATTTGATGGCAGTGGAGTAATTTCAAAGGCGGGGCCGTGGAGACGGATATCCATCAATTTCAAATGATTTCCTTGTGATTTCCACTGAGGATTTTCAGGATTTTTAAAGATTTCCAGGATAGGGATTTCTGAAGATTTCGAGGGTTTTTTGATCAGACTCTACAGGGATTTCCTATAGAATGAGCAAGCCCTGAACCCAAAACGATTCTCATCTCTGGTGGTATATGAACCATGATAATAGACAGAACGTGCTAGAATAATATATAAGCCATTCTGCTGAAGGTGGCTGGTGGTCCCTCACTTTATCGGGGCTGGCAGGGACTCTGCCAGGTTTCCCCCTTCCATAGTCGAACACATTAGCCACTTCAGCTAGATTGTCTAAGCTCTCTCACCACCTATCTACCAGGACCGGTAAGTAAAACACCGCTCTTTGTTTTTAAAAAATTCGTAATGCAACAAATGACAGTGTGCATTAGATCTTCGTATGGAAGTCGAAGTGTAACCCGGCAGCTTAGTTGGTGGTATAGGGTGTGTCTGTCTATGCAACTGACCTCCGCTCTCATCTTACTGCCAGCATGACGAATGATGGGACTCGAACGGTATCCCTCCCCCCTCCCACTCTCCCCTTCCACTCTTTCGTTAATTGACTTGGGCTGAACAAAAGACGAGGGGCGTCGCCATTTTGTGCCTCCATTAACCCCCGATCACGAACAATAATTCCAACCCATTGTTGCCGTCTTAGTCACGACTCTGTGGGAATATTACTGGAGTTCGTTGCATTGTTCCTTAAAAGCAGAGTTTTTCACACGACGAAAATTGGGCTTCGAAGGGGTCTTTGGATTGCTAAAGTCTGCTTGTAGGTAGCGAGCCTGTTATCGTCATCGTGCAGTCTATAACGCGCCATGATTGACACGATCGCTGCACATCGACAGTCCTTTTGCACGTATTTCGCCAAGAAAGGAAGTGACGAGTCCGGATTCTGGGCTTTCAATCTGTCTGTCAGTCTGCTGTCAGGGGTTTGCGCGGACCGATAGGCCTACGTGTTTTCTCAGTTTAGATACATGGTGATGGCGTAAACAAGCACCTTAATGATTATAAGAATAAAAAAGCCAAGCAGCGCACAAACGGACAAAAAGGTCGACGTTTCCAGGTTACTTTCACCTCGTCATCAGGTGTACTAAATAGACAAAAATTTTTTCAACATGTCAAAAAATACAGTTCATATTACCGTACGCTGACGCTTTATGAACTGTATTTTTTGATATGTTGACGAAACATTTCGGTGCATTAAGTGCACCTGATGATGACGTGAAAGTAACCTCGAAACGTCGTAGTTTTTGTATGCTTGTGTAGTGCTTGGCTTTTTTATTCTTATAGAAACATAATGCAGTTTTACGCTGATTTGCCCAAATTCAAAATTTCCAAGAAGCTGTTTTCCTTTTGGCGTTAGTCCCCTCAGTTTGTGGCTATAGACCGGGAAGTATCGAGACTTATAAGCGTTCCAAACAATCTCTAAGTTTGGCATATTCTCAGGATTTCCATGTGTACAAGACGTGGTTGGTTGTGAATTTGAAGGACCCCGAGTGACAAAGCTAACGGCCTCAGGTACAAGGAGGTGAAGCCGCGGCCATTATTGTTTCGTTTGCTTGAGCAATTAGCCAGGAGTGAGTGATCAGTGCATCTAGCAGTTGGCCAACGGATGATTGATATTTTAAGACTCCAAAAACGAAAGGAAACGTAAGCAATTGATAATATTTTTAAATAATTTCTCTACTCATTATTATGTTATGCGCATTGGGTTTAAACCCATCATTTCTTGAAGTGTGAGTTAACACCAGCTAGTGAGAAAATGTTTTATTTATTTCATTATGTTAATTTCCCGACCGATTAATTGGCCCAAGCGATGACAATAGGTCATGTAAATGGTAGCCTAGTTTTTCGAAAAAATAAACATCAATAAATAAAGAAAGAAATATTGATTTAACTATTTGAGTCTCTGCTTTGTGTTTAATCCGTTCCCATTAATAGCGGCAGTGTTTCTTCTGCTCAACGCAGTCCTGGCTACGTGTCGTGTGAATTTGTAGTCCTGGCCATTACGTAAGCAGTTTTGTGTAAGTGTTTTTTATGGCCGTGGACTGATAGCTCAGATGGTAGGATCGTCTGTGAGTGATGTGGAATTCGACGGCTCTAATCCCAGTCAGGGTTCCGCAACAGGTCGATAATGCAGACTTACTGAATGTCAGCTATTTTTTGTGTGTTCTTTTCGCTGTTTTGATATTGTGTTTCCTTGACAGCGAACAACAAAAATAAATAAATAAATAAATAAAAAGATAAAACACAATGAGTCAATAAACAGCGAATAAAAAAAAAATCAATCACAATTAGAACTGTCGTCAAGTCCTCATTAAATACAGGGACAAATATTTTGTTTACTCGTTCCTTCCCTTCTGGCGGATATTCGCATCCGTGCTCACTTCCGGCGGAATCTCATCATAAAGATGTAAGCGCTTCTGTGATTGGCTAAGCGAGTCGCTAATGATCATTTGGACCAACGAGATGACGGCTTGGTCGAGGCGTTCGTCTCTGCGCAAAGACAAAAGGAAGTCAACACCAACAGGATGGATTAGAAAAAGAACAGGAGAAAAAAAAAACAGATTTGAAAAAAGGGCTGAGAAGTACCCGTTGTTTACGCCAACGACCATTCTTTTTTTTTTTTTTAATGTCGATTCCTTCACCGGAAGTGCATTATCCTCGGGGCTTTTAGCGGGAAAATGACTGGGCAGAAAGCTTAATTGTTCTCCTGCAGTCCTGTCTAATTCCTTGACCCAAGTTAGCTGTGACAATTAGCTGCTTTTTATTACTCGATATAAATACGAACGTGTAAAGTTCACTAACCCACTTCCTAATTTAGTATGGAGGCCCACGAAATGAAACTGCTTCGATTTACGAGACAACCTTCCACGTTGTAATTCATTAGAGAGGCGGGTCTTCGTCATGCGATACCTTGGTCTCACTCATTTTGCTCTGTAGCTAAGGCACATTGGAGCCGAATCCAAATTTTTGAGCCAAGAAAACGGACGACCGGTGTGAAATCTTTCACGCGCATTATGACGATCATTCAGAAAGTTTTTAATTTTTTTTATTTAATTTTTTTTTGAGCCCAAGTCCTCTGAAGTAACCTAATGCTTCAATAGCTGAACAACCTCTATTTTTATCCTTGAACATTTTTTAAAGAACTGAGTCGTCAAGGTGACCCGAAAGCTATTCGTAAAGATGGACACAGACTGATTTCGGGGGGAAGGGGGAGGAGGGGGTCCCTAAATTACTTGACATGGTATTAGTTTTCAATAGTAACTCGTGATAAACCAAATTTATCGTACTGCCCCTACCTTTCACAATACTAAAAACGCACAGCGATATATCCCATATCACCACACTTTACAGTGCATGATATTCATATCGCCACACTTTAGTGTGGTGATATCCCATATCACCACACTTTACTGTGGCGATATCAATATCACCACACTAAAGTGTGACATGGATGCCATGCATAGTAGTGTGGTGATAAGACATTGCCAATACTTTCATAAGGTAGAATTCCTTAATAAAACCCATGCGAGAATTAATTTGTTTTTTTTTATGCCAACCAAAAGTTTCCAAATAATGTTTGCTACAAAATAAAATCGTAGCCTACCTTCGTTAAAAAAAAATTGACGCCCGTGCTCATTTATTACGCAACAAAATAAAAGCAAATTAATTCACGCATGGTTTTATAAAGCAGTTCTACATTTCGAAACACACACAAGAAAATTGAATACTTTAAATACTTATTGCGCGCCCCCCCCCAAAAAAAAAAAAAACAGCTGGTGACTCTAAATCAAAAAAATTACGTGAACTTGCGTCGGCCTTTCGAAAACACCAACTGAACTAACATACGAACTATACATTAAATTTCATCCCTCAAAATTAAGCGTTACGCTATCCCCCGCCCCCCCAACCCCGAAATAAAATTACACCCACAACATTCTAACTGCCTGCCTACACTTTAGCACATAACTGTTTGCAGGAATACGTACGTTACCTCTGAAATGGTCCGCAGTGACACTAAAGTTGGAAGTTGGATACCGAATCTTTTTTTGGGCATTATTAAGCACTATTAATTTTCGCTGTCACCAAATCAACGTTTTCTATTAAAAAGTATCAAAGACGTAGGATACTACTCCCATGAAATGAAATCAGAGAATGACAAACGCGAAGACCCCACTGTTCAGAAAGCACATTATGCAAATTGAAGAAGGACGACTCATTACGTGAATGACATGATTTAAAAAAATTTTAAAACACCACTTACGTGAACCTAAGGAGTACGACGTAATTTGTACATGATGAAGTTTCCATGATGTGTGCCAAGATAAAAAAATAAAAAAACGTGTTTCTCCTATACGATTAAAAAAAAATTTCTTTCTAGACACATAGCCTACCCCCGCTCCCCCTCATCTCCCTCGAATGGGGGGGGGGGGGAGATGAGGCTTAATGGCGCGTCGACAGCTTGGTCATTAGCGCCCTCGAATGGTATCGGCCGCAAATTTGACTGCGGCAAAACAAAGTGATGACACAAAGTTTGCATAAACAACACAGCTTATTACCCCCACCAATTTTGTTTTTCATTTTAATAGTTACAGACCGTACGATAAATTAGTTATAGAACCCGTGGCAAACTGTATGGGATTTATGAGCCGATGGGCGATATCCCTCACATGGCCAATCCGCTCGAACTACGTCGCGATGACGTCTCGGCTTCGCCTCGAACGTCATCTTGACGTAGTTCTCGCGGATTGGCCATGTTCGGGATATCGCCCATCGGCTGATAAATCCCATACAGTTCGTCAGGGGTACTATAACTACTATATAAAATATCCCCCAAATGAAGTTTTGCCTCTTGGCCTATGCTGTAAGGCCAATTCTTTACGTTGTCTGTCATAGTGTAGGAGCGCCCCCTCCCTTCCATCCGGGGGGGGGGGGGGGGGGGAAGGGGGGAATCCGGTAATTCAAATTGGGAAACCCTGGGATGACAGGACAAAATACTGAGGGCCGGAGTGTGAGCCTAAAATTTACGATCGGAACTTTTTTGCTGTTTACTCACCTTTATTTGTGGATTCGCCCCGCCTCCCCTTTTTCTGACTGAAGTACATTCTTCCAACCCAGCTTTTTCGGTGGGAAGCGGGGTCACACCCCCTGTCTATCCATTTTCGGCTCTAGTCGGAAATAACAAATGCCGTATTTCCGACTTATTTTTAAATTGTGTGTAGCGATTTTGTTTCAAATTATTTCTAAAGTAGGACATAATAGGCTAGGAGTCTTGCGGTCTGATAGCGGTCATAAATTACTCGGCTCATGTTTCCTCTACGAAACGTGTCAGGTTCGCTTTTGATGCTACCAAAACCTACACTGGTGCTCAGTGCTGGCGCGTTGCTTGCATTCAGGGTTTTAAAAGCCTTTAAAAGCTTGAAGTAAAAATTTTATATCTTTTACTCTGTATGTCTGGACTCAAAAACTTACCAGAATCTTAACCGTGCAAATATTTTTTTGTTGTTGTTGTTTATAATTATTTACACCTTTTTAATTCTGCTTATTTCTAAATATTAGCTTAGACTACGACTCGGGTAGGATTCTAGTTCCCGCGTAGTCACCATTATCACCAAGTCACAGCTAGTCATCTACAGTCAGTTGTTCAATTCACTATTTATTTCACTTCTTTTTTCCCTTGCGAGAATGGCATTTCTGGAACTTGTTGATTTAACATTTTTTTTTTCAATGCAGGAAGGACAAATAGCATGATTAGCACGTGCGTTCTATTAAAATGGGTGGGGCCGTGACACTCCGTCACACGAATTAGACTGCGCGTTTGGCTTATTGTTAGGCCTAACGTGGTTCATTCAGAGGCTGCGTTCGCTTCTCCATTCATATTTCGGCTTTTGCAACGACACACCATCGTTGTTGTCAGTCGTGATTCCCTTTCTCAATGGCGTCTGGTTCTTGGGGTCTTGATCTGCATGCGCGCTGCGTACTCTTGGGTCAGCGTCCGAATTGGAGACGGGAGGTGGCGGGAGGGAAGGGGAGGGTCGGGGGTAAGGAGCAAGAACACCTGTGGATCTTCAGGAGGCTCCGTCAGCTACTTTCACACCTTCCATCTCCTGCCACCGATAGGCACTCTCCTAGGCCTAATGTGAAGTTGACCTACTAGGGTGGGTGTACCTTATACGGATCAACCCTTATCCTACGCATGCGTCCATGCTAATTTTGTCTCCCAGCCGTTGATGCTGTCTTGTTCTCGACTTTTAAAGCTGGTTTAAGGTGACGAGAGATGCTATAAATCACCCAGAAGTATGATATGGCATTGCAGCTTTCATTGCGGAATTGCAGACGTCTTTAACTGTAATTGGATTACATATAACTGCAAACGAATTAAAGACATCTATGATTCAGTTGCAGATATTTTTACTTCTCTGTATTTAAAGATATCTGTAATTGACTACAAATAGATTATAGATATCTGTAATTCAATTACATACTTGTTTAATTCAATTATGTATATCTCTAATGTTGCATTTTCCAGTATGATTTTTACTGGAAAGGTAAATTCTACTATGCAATGCAACATTAGCGACATCCGTACTTGAATTAAAGATAACTGTATTTGAATTACAGAGGCCTCGGACAAAAATCTAACTGGAAAATCGTCTAGCGGGATAATTGTCTAATATCTGCCTCCCCCCCCCCCTCCAGGAAAAAAAAAACTGGAAAATCATCTAAACGGAATTTTGTATAATGGATAATCGTCAACTAGACAACAATATGGCTGCGGTTTCTGATGGTATATGTACAGCCACAGCGAGCGTGGCAGCGCGAGCGAGGCAGGAACGTTAAAAGACTCGTCTTTGCAATTTCTCAGAATTTAATCGCGATGGCAAAGGTGTCATTGCCACGGTAACAACGCTATCTGGATTAGCTACATCCGACATCGTTTGATGAAATGCGTGCAGTCTTACAATCCGTGACAATCAGATAAAGAATTCTTCCTGACGAATCAATTTTCTAGTTGCTTGTGAACTCACTTCGTTGTGAGCCGGCAGAGCTAAAACTGCCGCCATGTTGGAATTTTAGATGATTTCTAGCTTATAGCTGCGAGAATAAAAAGGCGCGTAACTAAACACGCCCTAATAGTGATGGTCACAACTCAATTTTATGGCTAGTTTTTATAAACGAAAAACAATGACGCCGTCTACACTATACTTTTAATTTTTTACTCTGTTTATTTCCTATTGTGGCTCCATTTATGAAGACGTTTGGCAGCGAGAGAGAGACTCGCTCGCCACCTCAGCATCATCCTTTCTCACCGTTACGGCAATAAATGCGGAAAAAGGGGATAATTATTTTTTGCCAAATACAGCTTCCTTTGCTTGGGGCCAAACGCTAAGATTTATGTTGGTCAAAACGGCTGTTGAATGAAAGATGCTGGTCGGTGGTAATCACAGTCATTGACTGGTCCATTATACGCTTCAGGGAATATTGTCTGTCTCTTCGTCTGTCTGCTTAGTCGCTTTGCTTTATTGCCCCACTCAAAATCATGTGTAGCCTTGGAATAGGAACGACGAATTTTATAGGAAATTTTGGTACATGTACGAAGAATATTTGGACAAAATTCTATACGAATGGGTTTACGCGTTCAGTCGTTAAAGTGTGAACAACGGAGGGCGAGACGCCAAGTCGTCGGGGCAAAACAGGACCTCTCTCGCTTCGCCCACTCGGCCAGTGATTGTGTTCGTTACGTTCAACGAAGGAACTGTATGCGTTTTTACAGGGCCGCTGTTAAAATGATTTTCTTGGTGGAGGGGAAAGGAGTATTTTACTTAGGCCGGAGTTTAGGTGAGGGTCAGTAACAAGGAAAAAGCAGTCATTGTGACAATCACTCCAAACGCAGAGATGTATCGCGATATGGCAAGCAAGTTCATTTTTTTTCGCGGCAGCTGTGAAAAAGTGGGAGCATGTTCATTCTTTGCACGGTACCAGTAACAACCAGTAACAAACGAAATATTACGACATGTATTGTTCATGGAAAACTAGGGGCAATCAACGGGTCAAAGGGTTTTAGCGAGCGTTAACCGCACCCGGTCATCTGCCCGACGAAGCCCTAAGGTAATCAGTCTTTGGGTCTCTACAAAAATAAACAACAATACGACAATAAGTAGGCAGTGTGACAGCATGGCTTCCTATTAGACCACGCCGGAAGCAGCTAGTTTTGTACATAATAGTATATAAAACTAGCTGCTCCCGGGGTGGTCTGTAGTAGGAAGCCATATTGTCACACTGCCCCATTTATTGTCGCATTGGCGTGTTTAGTTCAGTCAGATATTACCTTAAACACAAAACGAGCTCATTTTTGTTTGCTAATTAGTAAAACGATTTGTTGCCAATCTTAGCGAAATGTTGAAAAATCGAGTAGTAGTGCAGCTCGCTTCGTTGGCCTGGCTGAGGGGAGACGTGAAGGGAAGAGACGATATTTGGCCTTCAATTAATGCAAGTACTTCTTTGTTTGAGCAAAGGAGAGTTAGAGCACCTGCTTCTCTTGCACCCTGGCATTACAGAGATATTACAAGCCAAAGACGCTATTAAGGGCAATATATTACGACTGATGCTAGGCGCGCGTTCCACCAAATGAGCCACCCCCTCCCCCTTTCCGTTGAACGTCCGGTCTGCGATCAGCTGCTCGGAGAAACGAAACGAAAATAAAAATGGGAATGTGGCATTTCGTGTGCCGTTTAATTACCGTTAGCTTTCTCTGGGGTTTCTTGGATGCATTTTGTGTTGTTCGATGACGATTGGAAACCCGTCTTAAAATCTTTTAAGGTGGGTTTCGTAGAGCGAAGTTCTTTTTATTTTTTTTTTCGTCCACTTATCTATCTATTCGAACCCCTTCAACACCCGGGAACCAGCCGAACCGAATTTGATAAGATTTGGTACATGAAACTTTATCTACATAGCAAATTCAAATTTGATGAAAAGCGGTAAAAACTAAGGCAAGGTGTTGAAAGTTGGAAAATTCTGCTTCTTACGTTAACAAACAGCTCATTATGCGAGACGAATAGCTGTAAAATTTATTTAATCCGTATAACTTATTACTAAAATCGGGTAGAGGATTTTGCTCGGTGCGTTTATCGTTCAACGATGATCGTTCGACGATTGTAAGAGCACCTTTGTTTTTGCGTGGGGCTGTTTTGCTCCGTGCGACTGTCAGCTAGAGTCGCTGGAAGAAAAACATCGACATTCAAAAAGAAAGAAGTAGTTCTCTAGCAATTGTTGAGCGATGAACGCACCGAACAAAACCTACCTTTACAAATAGTGCCGCTTTATTACGGCCCAATCCAAACCATTAACAGTTTACTGATAATTCGCCGGACATCAAAATTATTAAAGATTGGAATAATATTTATAAATTTCAAGAACTATTCAAAATTACAGCCTAACAAAATATAAAGTGTGATGTACAAAATCAAGCCCAGGGCCGAAGATGTAGGGAGGGGGGG
>JAHWFP010264156.1:21583-39323 GCA_023313725.1 Lithobius niger | reverse complement strand
GCACGAGGATGACCTTGAAATATCAATTCAAGGTCATTCCTTTTTTTCTCGTGTAAACGTCTCCCATCACACCCAACATTGCATTTCTATCATTATTATTCTCTCATTAGCCATTCACAGGATATCGGCTCGTAACACTTTAGTTGGATCACCCTGGACAACGCCTGAAAGAATGCCCATGTTCATGAACAATTGAACATCAAGGAAGCATCTATACACCGGAAAATTTCATCAATGACGAGTGGTATATTAGTCTTTTAATTAGTGAAGTGGACGACATAAAAATTTTCCCAATCAATCATAGCTAGCTCTATTACCTTTCTCCCCTCTCTTCGTTATACTTACTTTTGTATGTTTCTTAAAATCCAAAAATGAATTTTTTGTCAGAAGCAAATTCCAGAGTGATTTGAAATCCATTTTTGATACTGGAAAACTTATAAAATCCAAGATGTCAACATCACACCAATCTGCCATTCGTCTTTTCTTTGCCAATCTTTTCCTGTAGCCGGTCAAAATGGCACTGTCTCCGCAGTCTACAATTGTAGGAAACTGCATCTTGTCTTCTGCAACAACGTTGATTATAGTTCTCACTGGGTGGGAGAGGTAATAATCACATCTTAAATAGAAGAAGAAACAACTAATGCTGAGAGTGCCCATCAGCAGTAAACTGCGCAAAATTTTGAAAAAGGCAGCGTATTTACGTTGAACCTTTATTTGTGATGTTGTAAACTTTTGGAATGTTTTACAGACTTTCCTGAAAATCGGTTCTGTCTCGGTAAACTTAGATTTAGGTTTGATGAGAGCAACTTTCAGATCATTAAAAAAGACTTCAACCAAAGATAAGACGGATAATCCTATGCAAAGCCCTAGATTTCCACCAAAATCAATAAATAAGTTTGTAATCTTATAGGTAAGTTGTTCCACTACTCTTGTAGCATCAGTATCATAGACAGAAAGTGTGGTCATAAAACTGCCATTCTTCTGCCATATGTACTCAAGGATAAATTCATTGACTTGTAGTTGACATTTTCTAGTACACTGGCAGTCGCTGTCATTGGGTCGGATTGAAAGCAGAATTGTTAAAACATACTGATACACAGCAGCTGCTTCAATATTATCCTGACACAACGGCAAGTTTGAGGCTGGAGACATGAAGGGCAATCTAAAAAAGAATTTGAAAAATCAATATACACGTGACGTGATTTAATGATCTTTTCTCAATAATGAACAAAAATTCAGCCGTCCTGTCTGTTACAAAGCAGTGAAGATTCATAAAAAATTTTAAACTTGTCCATCAATGTTCTTCAACCATAAAGTGAATGATGTGACATGTGACATGCATGCTTTTAGGTTTTTTATCACCATCTTTTTCATTTGACATTAACTTCTGTTATATGTGATAATGAATTAATGATGTCCGATTAATTCTGATATTTAGGAGTCAAAATCCTTTAAATATGGACTTGTAAAGGCTTATTTATTAAGGACCTTAAATAAGAGAGAAGGGCACAGAATACATACGGAGAATTTGAAATAAACTGGAGCCTGGGTTATCGTGGAGACAGGTAGGCAAACACGAAAACAGGATGAGTAGCTAGTCTGTTCTACCTCACACCGTACATAACATACAGAAAGATCGGTTAGCCTGAATGATTAATCAACTAAAACTAAAAAAAAAAAGTATGCATATAATGACTGGAGAAAATTAGAAAATGAAATAAATGACTTTGGATTTTTCTAATTCTTGCTGCACTGCGATCGTGTTTTGTCATTTTTGGTGAAAGAATCTTTATCGACCGCTTCTCAAAGTGGCAGATAACTAAATCTTTCTGACTTTCTCATTATCTGAAAGGTATTCAAGGAAGCTACGAGAGTTTTGAAATGGCCCACCACGTACGTTACAATCAGATAATTTTTTCACCTTGGTCTCTCCAGCTTGTTTTTAATGCAAATACCGTTCAATACCATTCCCGTTGCTTAGATTAAGTAAACATAATTTTTCACAATCACACCATAAAAACACCTTGCCCAAGCACTCGGTGTTTCATCAGTCAGAAATGCAATACGTGGTTATCAAAAATGACTAATGTTAAACTAGGCTCTTGCTGTATTTCTGCAGGTAATCTCCTCTGATAATAGGAAAGAGGACGGAAAAAACCTAGAGAAAAAGTGCCACATACGATAAGCAGATTGTGAGGAGGTAGGAGAAATGGACAACGGGAAGAGGAAACACTCAGGAAGATTGGAAGGGGAAGTTCCTACGCATGATGTCAATTTATTTAATGAATATGCAGATTGGTCAATAAAACTGCGGCATAGAAATTAATGATAAAAACACGAATGGGCTACTATGGGTAAAAACTAAACCAGGCAAAGCCAACAGAGCAATTAAGTAAAACAGTGGCATAGGCAGGAAAATATCTGAGGAAGGAAAATATTTGAGAAGGGGCCCAGCCAAATCCTCCACCCACGTATACTTTCTAATGAATATAAACTTTTCTCGAAAAAAGATTTTTTTAAATAAAATGACTTCAAGAGAAACATGTATGTTGAATTACAATCTGCCTTGCATAAGAACAGCAGTGAGGGGAGGGGTGGTCTACACCTTCCCTTGCCAATGGAAGACCGTTTTTTAGGAAATGGGCCATCAAAAAATTAAAAATTAGGAAACCTTTTATTATAATCTGTCCAAAATGACGACGGTATTATTGAGGAAACGTTCCACACGTGAATCAACAACTTTCTCCAGATGCAGAAATTTTTTTTTTTTAAACTGGTTCATTGAAAGGTGAAAAATTATGAAACCTATTATACCATTTTGTCCAAAACGACTGAAAACATTATTGAGAAAATATTCCACACTTCAATCAAGAACTTGCTCCAGATACAGAAATTTGTTAAAAACTGGATCATTGAATGGTGAAAAACGATGAAACCTTTACACAGATTTGTCCAAAACGACTAAAAGATATTACTGAAAAGTTCCACGCTTCAATTAACAATTTCCTCCAGATGCTGAAGTTTGTTAAAAACTGGATCATTGAAAGGTGAAAAATTATGAAACCTTTTACCCAATTTTGTCCAGAATGACAGAAAGTATTATTGAGAAAAATTTCCAAAATTTCAATCAACAACTTGCTCCAGATGCAGAATTTTGTTAAAAACTGGATCATTGAAACGTGAAAGATGGTTAAACCTTTCACTCATTTTTGTTTATACGACTAAAGGCAGATTGGATGAAAGCTTCTTTGCTCTAATTTCATATCTTTCTTTTTGTTTCACGAACCTTAGGGACAATTTTTACTTCAATTTCGGGACCCCTGGGAAGTTTTTGTCCTTAAAATAAAAACAAAATGGTTGAAAAACATCAAAAGGTTAAAATAAATTCCGGGTGGAGGGTCCCTATGACGCCATGCCTGCACACGCCTTTGAAACTAGGAAAATCGGCTAATTCATTTAGTCTTCTAGTTCATTCAGCTAGTCAGCTAGTATAGTGGGAAAATACACTGTATTTCGTATTTTAGCTAAACACAAACAACGGTCAGAGAATACGGATATGAAGACATCAATAGTGACTTTAGTAATGAATAATCAATCACTCACCGACAGTTGACTTTCCCTTTTTGTCTCTTTAGGATACAGTTTTCCATGCATGTTCGGTAGTCACTGCTGCTTACACATTCCGACTTTGGACGGTCAACGAATTTGTACTGCAAATAACATTTTTTGGGTGGTATGATCAGGCAATGAATGGTGCACGAATTGATAAACTGCAGGATTTTTATAAAAGTACTTACGTATTTAAATTTCACCTCTGTTTTTATAGTAGCACTCGTGCTAAAAGCTATCAGATCTCTGACATCAACAGAAGTATCCGGTAGGGAAAAGTAGAGCTAAAATGTGTAAGATTGGCAAAAAAAATGGTTACCACAGTGAAACAAGAATTATAAAAATAAATAATTCTGGATAATAAAACCATCAACCACATACAGTAAGTAGTAGGAAGGCACTATTTTGGGCCAGAGGGGACAGAAAAATGGCTTTTCCATAAAACTCGGAAGTTCCTCCATTTTCCTAGACTTCCTGTTTGATGGTCAAGTTTGTTCTTTACTTTTTTTGTCGTCACGTCAATACTTACTCCCTGAACTTCGGTTGGCCTTATATTTTATCCAGTGGGTATTTTTTTGCGATTTTATTTTATTTCTGAAAATTTAATATTGAGAGTATAGAAAAAGAAATGCTCATGCCCTGGGTCAGGAATCGAGAAGGAAGTCTATGACAGTACCCACTGTACTGTGATCGTTACTTAATGACGAGAGGTTAATGGTAGGCTATACTAGTCAGGAAGCAGAGTAAAAAGATAAAGCTGATATTGATTTACCATGTTTAGCTTTGCCCAAATCGTTTATGGTGCGACAGCAAGAAGAAAGGGAAACTTGGACGAAGGCTTTAGTTTATTGATCGCATGTATGTAGCAACTCTTAAGAGCTTAATATGGCAACCAGGTGATTTAAATGCTATACACTGAATGGCGATTATCAGTATAACCGACAGACCACTGTCTGGCTTGTTGGCTGGCTAGTTTCACGACTAAAATAATCATGAAACTTACATAGTCAAATACCTTTGCCAAACTCCATATTTGAACTGACCAGGCATTTGTTACTGCTGAGAGTGGCCAGTTACCGACTGTAAATGTTCAGTATATTTCCAATCCTTTCGTGCATGAACCTTTAACGAGAGAAGGTAATTTCCTGAAAGTTCAAATTATACGTGACGTATAAAAATGGGTTTCATTGGACAGGTTTGAAGAAGGTTTAACAAATATGTCCTTGCTGGCTCAGTTGTTTCATCAACAAACTGTTTTAATAGAGAAGATGTTTGTGTAATAGTTTAATTCTATTTTTTCGTGATACAATTGCGTTAGTATGACAACAGTGTATGTACCGGGAGTTTTAAACTGGCGATAATTTTTTTTTACTCCTCGTTTTATTCAATTTTATTCCTCGTATAATTTTAATAAAATTCCCCAAAACGATTTTTTATTTCAGTTTGTCAAATATGCCAATTTTGCAAAAAAAAATCGTGTGAGAAAACAAAATTTTAAAAGCTAATGGCCTGCGAAAAATAATTTTTTTCCAGATAACTTGAACGCTCTATACGTTACTGCCCCTTGTCTGCCTTCCCAGCTAATGTGGCTAAATCTAACCAAGCGTTCCAGATTAATAAGAGTGATTCCTTTTAATGTGGAAAAGGATTCATTTGCCACAAAGGGGCCATTTGTATTTGTATATTATAATAACAAACCTTTTTTAAACTTTTTTAAAAGCGAAAACAAAGATCAAAAACCGATGCACAGGGTTTTATACAATATTTAAAAAAAAACTGGTAATTCTGTTTTGGTGGTACCATTTCTTGTACTACACGTCGTAACACTTTCGTTTTTCGAATATAATATTTTTGCCTTCTCGGATCGAAATGAGTGTGATACAACAATTTTTACAGAGCTGTTGATTCCCCTTGACATTTGAAATAATAAACCACTTTCCAAATAATACTGCTTGTTTGACAACGGACAGTTTCTCCTTTTTTGCTGAAACGAAATTCCATGGAAGGCAACGTCATTACGGAACTGATTCCGTTGCTATGGTGGTTACCATTGCGTGATGACGTCACGAATATAACGGCAAGGCACAATTCTTTTCCTTAAACGATAGTCATAAAATGACCATAAGAGGAGAGATGTCTCTGGTGGCACAAAGAATAATGGCAAACTATTAAAACCCGAATGTTACCAAATGTAGGGGGTTGTGCCACATGCTCTTTCATTTTTATAAGCCCCTGCCCCATGCCGTTGGGGGGGGGGGGGTGCAAATTGGACCATGGGGGCCCTCTTGCAAAAAACAACCTAGCACGTGTGTATTTTGAACCTATATTAGCCTCGGTGTTCAAGCTCACACGATCACTGCAAATAAAACACGAGTAATGAATGTGATAAAAAAAGTTTCCTGAAAAGGAAAAGCGGAACACATTGCTCAATTCCCTCTCAGTCAACTCTGCGTAATTCTTTTGTATCCCTTTCGCCACTGAATGTCATTGTTTAACAAGATGGTGGACGGTGCTATTTGATTATTTGTTTTTTCGCCATTTTATTGTTAAGTAGCTCTTTTATTTGGTAAACCGTTCACGTTTTCACTTACATTGTTCTCTGAGTGCATGTTTGTTGTTGCTTTATAGGTGAACAAGATCTGAAGGTGCAAATTTGCCCAAAAAATAAAGCAGTGTCTTTTCATGTTGCCTGCAAATTTTTGCCCTGTTAGGATATCGAAAATTAATTACAAACGTCGATTTCTATCTTAAAATTGTAAGAAAGATTGTATGAAATAACTTTCAGTTGATTTTTTCATATCTAGGAGTGTTTAACACCTTCATTTTAAGGACGTACTCTAGAGGGGTCGTTTTTTAAAGCCTCTATGTATGTTGGTTTGTGATGCAATTCAATCTTGTATCTTCTTGGCTCAGAGACCATGGCCCAAAATTCTGCTGTATATGAGGTTCACAGGATGTAGTTGTAAAGCTTGAGTTTCGTTCTTGGACTTTGCATGATTTTTGTGTGGATGTACATTCCAGACACTGGGTGGTTTAAAAAGGAATGAAAGATATGGCACAAAGAGTAGACCAACACTTGAGTTATTTTCACCCATACTTAAAAATGAATCAGACACGTAGCTGAAGAGCCACAAAACAGAGCCACAACTGTAGAAGAGCCACACAAAAATTGAGGATGGAGCACAAATAGTGACAACACAGAATAAGCGAACCTTTGTAAAATAAGTAAATATTTATGCCTGAGCGGATGTCCTTTAGATGTGTATTTGGGTTTGGGTTGACATAAACGCGTCATAGAATTGCATGGACATGGCTTTAATAATAATAATAATAATAATAATAATAATAATAATAATAATATTTTCCACTAGTAAAGTGGAGGGATTACAAAAGGGACGGGAGTCCGCTTATATTGCTCCCAATTTATTTGAGCAAAAATTAACCATTGGCCATTGGTTTAGGTTGAACGAGTCTTACATGTCCATGCTTCTCAAGGCATGGAAATCAACAACTCGTTCAGAATCTGCAATGAGTCGGTGTGTGGAAGACTGGTGTGCTTCACCAACTTGTTGACCTCCGTCGTGAGTTTCGCCGACAACTTGTTCCAATTTGATGCCTTGGTTTCTTTGAAAACCAAAGTTATTTGCCAGTTTATAGAGGCTTTTCCTAAATTATTTGTTGCAGCTTGCCTTCTTCCGGTGTTGCTATTGTCTAAGTAAGGCTTAAGCCAATCTCCTGTTTCAAACAGATGACGCATCGTATCTAGCAGAGCCGCATGCCCTATGCTAAGTAGCACTTTAGGTTCCAGTAGTGGAGTACGTAGTTCTGCTGTGGCACGAGGTTAGACTCGAGTTTCTTTGCGCTTTTTCCTCGTGTCTGATCTCGGTCACTTCTCTCTTTGAATACTCTAAACCATAGATGGTGTCATCACCATTTATTCCGGGACGAGCAGGTGGTCACTGCGGTCATTGTAGAACTCGTCAGGATGGTTGATGTCCTCCTCTAGGATTTAGCTGTAGTCTCCGTCCTCGGCCGCTTACTCGATATCAAACATGCAGATTTCGGTCTTAGTGAGCCACCTGAAGTTGGAATGAGGCAACTTTTGTCTCATGGCGCATACGTACAGGTTGTTAGCATCCAGGCACTTGAGGTGTATGAAGGGTTTGTCGGGAGGTATTTGATGTTTGCCACTGCATGTCTTCTGGCTAGGTACGATTACTGATGTTACAAAAGTATGCTTGTTTACGTAGGTGAAGACCCTATAATTTGATTCCTGTCTGTCTCTCTGCGGCAATCCACCTGAATCCTAGCATCGAAAGAAAGCAGCACAGAACTAGGTGAAAATTCGCCTTGCAGAGCTTGTGATCTCCATCAAGAGATACACATCCGTCATTTGATAGTTGGGATGGTAATTGCCAAAGGTTTTTTGTAGCCTTGATATTCCAAACATCGAGAGCGTGAGCATAATCCTCCTTGCTGATGCCTTCCTCCCTTATTTTCGAATAGAACTTGCCCTTCGATTGTAGTTGGGTTTCGTCTAAAACGTCCAAGATGGTAACATATTCATACGGATAATGCCCTTTCAGAGTTAGTAGTTTAGTTAGGTGTCTGTGTCAGGTATGGTAGCACTAGAGGTTATTGGACTGGAGCTTAAAACGGAGAGAGTTGAGAAAAGTTTGTGAAGAGTCAGTCATTCCAGTCCGGCTCTGAGGAGAACGCACAAGGCACAATCTGCGTTTTTAAGGTTTTTAACGAGTGTCGTCAAGGAGGCTGCCAAAAAGTTAAGGCTGTCGGTGAACCTGAGTGTGACAATGAACTACTTCTTTCGTAAATGTGGTAAAGGGTAGGGAGTTTGAAGGTTCACTGACATACTCTGGAACTGGTCAGCATACCTTGCAATGATGTTGATGCTTCTCTTAAATTTTTCGGCTGCCGAAACTAACCAGTAGATAGCATTCCCTTCCAAATCATGGAAGACCGTCGGGATGGTGTTCGTTTGCCTTGCCATCAAATTACATTTGCTGTGGCACACACCACGATACTTGCCAGGAGGGAAATGACCATGGTCATGTACTTTCATTTTGTTCTTCTGTTTTTTACTCTGTAAAGACTGGGGTAAAAATCTTTCGCGCAATGGTGCAAGCTTTGCATAAGCATGAACCCTAACACTTCTTCTGTGAGGACTGGAGGTCAAGGATTAGCAACGATGCTGCATATCTTTGCGCCTCTTCTTCCACCGATTTCATGAAGTCGAGTCCGAAATAGTATTTCTCGTTAATGATTTCTCCTTCGGGTCCAATGATGATGTAAACGTGGTTTCAGGGTAAGAGTTTTTGGATGGAAGTCGTGGAACTGGTGGACGGACCATGAAGAGGACCCAACATGGGCTGGAGCAAGCACTCGAAGTTGGCATAAATCACCAAGAGTCAACTAAAGTGCTGAAACTCCAATGTGTTGCCAAGGTGTTGTCTGGGAAACTTCAACCAGTGGGTCAGGTTCAAGCAAAACACTCGGTGCGATGTTTACAAAGGGTGACTTCACTCATGAAAGACGAGAAACAGTTGCGACAGTAGAATTTCTTATGTGTTTTGATGCCAAGCCGCTTGAAAAATCCGACGATATCCATGATGATGCAGTAGTGGAAATTTGGGCTGCCATCGTTATTGTTCCTTGAAATAAAAAAGTAATTTAATGACGGTTTTGTCTACGGTGAACTTGCCGACTCTGATGGGATACAGAACAACTTCGGGGGTGTAGATGTGATGTTGATTGAGAGGTTGTTTTATTTCTTCGAACTTGTTAAGTTAGTTTAGTTCGAAAGGAAACCAAGGCATGGACTGGTTGGCGGTGTCTTTCCCTGGCCATAAAGTCCAGGATCGACGTAACTGCGATCTTTGGAGGCGAGTACCAAATAAACGAAGCACTTTTTGTTGGACCTTTTCTTGTGTGGTGACAGCAAAAGACACATTTTATGCAGAACTAAGGGTAGAGGGATGTAGGAGGAGGCCATGAAGGGGTCGTACATGCCCACCTTCAGTTATGTGACGGAATCAATGACTCAACAAGACTTACACGAAACAAGACCGGACAGGCAGGCGTATAGAAGTTGGGCGATGGTGGGTTTTAGATTGGACATGAGGTGTAGGGGATCATGGAGTAGAGAGGCATAGCGCACGTCATTCCCGAAAGCTTTCTTGTAGTTACGAAACTACCATTGCAGACTCAATCATGCAGGTTGCAATTGAACTCGTCAGTCGGGTTGTCGGTTAGAGAGGTGGTCTATTGCAGACTTCTATGAGGAGAACACTTTGGCACAAAACGCACAGGTGAATACAGATTTCCCAGACATATTCGAATCTAGAGACAAGAGATTGAAAAAGAAATGTCAAGTGTTTATATATAGGAAAATAAATTTGAAATCAAACAAAATCTCAATTCTCTATATAGGCTATAGAAAACAAAAATTTAAACTCTGCTTACAACATTATCCGACTGCAAAATCATCTCAACGAGTCTAGATTATCCACCAACTGTTAAATTTATTGTCGTACCTCTCTATTTAACCAAGTAATTTTATTTTTCCTCACCTTCCTAGTCTTCAGCACCTTCTCCATCAAAAACTGGTCTGGTACACCCATACTTTGCAACTCTTCCCCATAAAACCCACCCTTTATGCTTTCCCCATTGTAATCCTTTGGCATAAATGTGAGTGGGTTTGTCTTTCTTACTTTATCTGTAGTGTAAATTTCGTTGGTCCAGTTCTGAAGATAACCCTCGCCTTCATCAACACAAACTCATGTCTTCATCAACCTAAAGTTACGTCTTCATCAACCCAAACACACGTCTATGTAAACCAAAACCCATCTCCACGGCAACCCAAAAACATGTCCACGTCAACTCAAACACACGTCTATATCAACCCAAATCCATGTACACGTAAACCCAAACACACGTCCATGTCAACTCAAACACACGATTATGTCAACCCAAACCCATGTACACATCAATCAACTAACATGTCTCTGTCAACCCAAACCTACCCAGGCATAAACATTCTCATTTTACAAAGGTAGGCCTAATCTGTGCTGTTGCTGTTTTCGCTCCATCACCAACGTTTTACGCCATTTGTTTTGTATTTTTTCAGCTGTGCACTGTCGATGAAATTTAAAGCCAGATTCGTTTTTTAGTATGGCTCAAAATTACTCAGGTGTTGACGCACCCTTTCAATCACATCCTTCCTTCCGTTTGAAACCACTCAGTGGTTTAACACACAAAAATGCAAAACACTTTAAGTCCAAGGACTAAAAGCAAGCTTCACAACTGCACCCTGGGAACCTGAGATACACGAATAAACATAGCAGAATGTTTGGGCCATGGTCTCTCAGCCAAGAGGATGCAAGATTGAATTGCGTCTCTAACCAACATACATAGGGGCTTTGAAAAACGACTTGTCTAGAGTACGTTCTTACAATGAAGGTGTTAAATACTCCTAGATATGAAAGAATCAGCTGACAATTATTTCCTAGTCTTTCTTGCAATATTAAGAGAGAAATCGATGTTTTTAATTAACTTCAGATACTCCTGCCAAGCAAAGATTAGCAAGCAACATAGAAGACAATGCTTTCATTACGGCTAAATTTAAACCTTCAGATTTTCTTCTCCTATAAAACAACAACAATAGAAAACAATATAAGTTAAATACACGAATGGTTTACCATATAAAAAAGCTACTTAACAATAAAATTACATAAAAAATTAGGAGTCAAATAGCTCACGAGTTAAGCACCATCTGCCATTTTGTTAAACATCATTAAATATCAAGAGATGCTAAAACAAATTACGGAGAGATAACTGGGAGAGAAATTAACAATATGTTTCACTTATCCATTTTAGAAAACTTTGTATCACATTCATTACTCATGTTTTATTTACAGTGATTGAGTGAGCTTTAAGAACAAGGCGAATATATTCTATATGCTTAAAATAAACAATTTGGGTTCTGCTAATATCAGTGTCGTGTTCTTTTACTGTGGAATGCTTAACAACTGCATATGCTAGGTTGTTTTTTTGCAAGAGCGCCCCATGGTCCAATTTGTGGACCCCAAAAGCCATACAACACTGCCCTATAAAGATGAAAGGGCATGTGGCACAATCCCTTACATTCGACAACATTCGGGTTTAAATAGCTTGCCATTATTCTTTGCGACACCAGAAAGGTCTCTCCTTCCTTTTGAAGAGTCAAGTACAATCTACAGCTGTTTAATATTTGTTGGATCACACGGCATCAGCTACAAATGTATTGTCAAGAGAATAAAGAAAATGTTTTGCTTGCAAGCTATGAAAGATCGAACGACAACGTCATCATAGAAGCTGCTGCCACCCGGTTGTAATTCACATCATCACAAAAGATGCCACTAGTAAACAACAGTCTGAATCTAGTAATTTAAACATATTTTCTACGAGGAGTCATATGTTTCCACAAGGACCCTCTAACCAAAAGAGTTAAAACTGGCTCTACAACTTGAGATAATACTGAATCGGAAAACCTACATCACTCATCATCCCAACGTTGCGCTTTCCCAAGTCGATTACCCACACCTAGCCAACGACATACTGTCATGTGTCGGCAATCACAGTATATTATTCAATGCGTGCAGCATTGTAAAAAGCCAGGGCAACCTGGCTTCCCTTCTGGAGACCTAGTTCTATGATATAATGTTTAATATTATAAAATATTTATTATTACTTGCATTACTGACTTTATGGTTCTCGGTAACCCACCATCTTTATTCAAAAAGACCGTAGATTTAGAGGTTTGGCTGTTCTTTATAAATCGGGCATGCACGTCCTTTTGCTACACTGTCACTATTGGTGCTAAGGCTTTTAATGTTTTAATACAATACTCAAACCTTAACTTTATCTTGTGTTGCTTACCGAATAGGTACTGCGATTTCTCTGTTAGGGAGCTGCCTGATTTCATTAATGGAGTCCGCAGCCTGCCTTTGACAACATTATTTTGGATGACTTTAATTTGCCATCCACCGAATGGACCCTCTTCTCTAGCAGGGATAGACAACACCAGGCCTTCATTAACTAAATCAAGGTTTTTGGTCTAAACCAACTCATCACGAAACCCAGAAGGGGAAACAAAATCCTTAATCTTCTTTTTTTGCAAAAATGAGAGGCTGCTCTTCGATGTGTTACTATTTCAGCACAAGCGATCATAGTATAATCTTCCTTCGGTTAAACACCACTGTTTCAAAAAATTTGTAGATTCCCTTTACCCACGGGAAAAATCGATTTTACTCTCCTTCGTTTCATTTTGAGCACGACAAATTGGAATAAAATTATTCCTACCTGCTCCGAAAATGTTGACTTTAGGTGGTTTCGTTTCCATGAGTTCCTTACCCAATGCACAAACAACTACAGATGAAGTGCTCCCCAGAAGAAAAAAAAAAAAAAGTTTCTTGCCGTTTTTTTGATAAGGCTTGGTTAAAGGCAACTTCGCCGTTGGAAAAAACAACTAGTGCCGAAAGCATTGCCGTCCACCATCTGCACACTTTAAGTGACTTCTATTAATGATTTGCGTCATGCAAGGGAAACCAATACTAACAGGGAGGGAAACCCATCGGCCTTATTTCACCTGTATAGGCCTAATACTTTCAGAGCAGTGCCTCGCCTGAAACTGGAAAACGATTTCATCACTGACGACACCCTTAAGGCCAACATTTTTCATCAGTCTGTTGCGTCTAACACTGATACTGACAACGCCAAATTTCCTGCTGGCAAGTTTTTATTTAAAAAAAATTAATTGGTCTTGCAATAACACTGTTAACAACTCTTAATAATTTAGGTCAGAGCCATGTGTTGGGCCCATTATTTTTCGGTTTACTACTTTAACCAAACTGATTACGAAATTGCTATCCCGCTTGCTCACATTTGTAATCTTTCTTTTCGTTCTGGCATTTTCCCGAGTCCTGGTACACATCAAACATTCCAGTGTTTAAGAAGAGTGATCCTTAGGACCCTGACAACTATCTACAAATTGCACTTACGGTACTACCTTGCAAGGTTATGGAGTCTATAGTTAAAACCTTTAAGGAAAATTGGAAATTAGCCAACAGCGAAAATCATACACTAGAAATAACGTAGTTCAGTAAGCCACCTATATGCATCTACGTTTCGTCGGAGTGGTATGACCCGGATTCGAACCAGCTACCAAGTTCGCCCCCAGATCACTTGCATAGCGCCTTAATTGCTATGGCCACATCCTCCACTGGCATAAAGATAACTCACTTAACCCGTTATTAAGGTCACAACCGTGACCAGGGCTCCATTCGACCGCAATTCACTCGGCCATAGACAATGGAGAGGAAAGAGAAATCATACACTTAAAAGGCTCCATAAAGGAGAAATAAATAGACATAAATCGCTGGAAATAATATTAAGGAAAACCTGGTCACGGTTGTGACCTTAATAACGGGTTCAGTGAGTTATCTTTATGCCACTGGAGGATGTGGCCATAGCGATTAAGGCGCTATGCAAGTGATCTGGGGGCGAACTGGGTAGCTAGTTCGAATCCGGGTCATGCCACTCTGACGAAACGTAAGTGCATAAAGGTGGCTTACTGAACTACGTTATTTCTAGTGTATGATTTTCGCTGTTGGCTAATTTCCAATTTTCGTTAATATTATTTCCAGCGATTTATGTCTATTTATTTCTCGTTTATTAAGCCTTGTGAGTGTATGATTTGTCTTCCCCCTCCATTGTCTAT
Organism: Lithobius niger; assembly: GCA_023313725.1. Lineage (NCBI taxonomy): Eukaryota > Metazoa > Arthropoda > Chilopoda > Lithobiomorpha > Lithobiidae > Lithobius > Lithobius niger. Next base: position 24,940 of record JAHWFP010264156.1, on the reverse strand, counting down.
GGCCGAGTGAATTTCGGTCGAATGGAGCCCTGGTCACGGTTGTGACCTTAATAACGGGTTCAGTGAGTTATCTTTATGCCAGTGGAGGATGTGGCCATAGCGATTAAGGTGATCTGCGGGCGAACTGGGTAGCTGGTTCGAATCCGGGTCATGCCACTCCGACGAAACGTAAGTGGATAAAGGTGGCTTACTGGACTACGTTATTTCTAGTGTATGATTTTTGCTGTTGGCTAATTTCCAATTTTCCTGAATATAATTCCCAGCAATTTATGTCTATTTAGTTAAACCTTCATGCAGACATACATTATTCATAACGACTGGTATGGTTCCCTTCCAGTCCGTTCTTCAACTTACCAGCTGTTCGCCTGTCTTGACCTGTGGACTAGGGCTCTTGATCTCGGCAATCAAACCAATGCCATCTGTTTTCATTTTCAAAATGCCTTTGAGTTGCTACACTCGAAAAGCTCGAGTGTTTTGGGGTTTTTCAGGTAAACTGCTGGCCTGGGTCTCTTCTTTCTTACAGGGAAGAACCCAACGTGTCCTTTTAAATGGCTCAACCTCTTTGTACGGTACGATCTTGGGTGGGGTACCACAGGGATCAGTCTTGCGGCTGCTCCTATTTTTTTTATTTATTTAAATAACCTCGACTCCTCCCACAACACATCTAACCTTTTCAAGTTTGCCGATGACTTGACGTTGGGTAGGCATCTTCCAGCAGGTTTGCTCGACTGTCTGTCCTAGACTGTCTGTCCTCCAGGACTGGAGCATTGATTGGCAACTGCCACTTGCTTTACCTAAGTCCAGACGTTTGATATTGTACCAAACCGATATGGCTTTCAATACACTCTACGAGATACAGAGCTGCCCACTCTCCATATGTAACAGACCTCGGTATTACCTTAACTCTGATTTAAAGACTTCCCATCACTGTATTGTCATCACGAAAAAATTCATTTTGCAAGATTTCAATTGTGAATTGCTGCTTCCTATCACGTAGCATCCGAATTACGGTATGGAGCTTCCGCTTCTTCGTGCGACATTTTCTGGAGTATGCAAACCAGGTATCGTCACCCACTCTCTCGGGAGACACTGATAAAGTAGAACGGGAACACCAAAGGTTCACCAAGGGGTTATCCGGTTTTCAAAACCTTCCGTATGATGTTCGTCTGGAGCGCGTGAGCCTAGAGTCACAGCTGCGCCATCTTTACACGGACCTGCTTCTTACCTGCATGATTGTCCACAAGTTCCTGCCTGTTGACTTACCCTTTTTAGAACTTAATTCGTACAAGGCTATATGCGGGCATTCCCTTAAATTGGCGGTCCAGCTGGTTCGTACTGAGTGTAGAAGCAGGGATGGGTCGGTTTTCGGATTTTTTGCAAAGTTGGCAAATTTTGGTTAACTAAAGTAAAAAATCGGTTTGGGGAATCTTGGGAATCTCAGGCTTTCCTGCAAATTAACGATTGGCATTTGCTAGAATGTTAAATGGTTCGTTGTGCATAAATTAGCTTGAAAAATATAACAGGTAGGAGAACAGCACGCATCTAAACAACTACACAGTACTACTACAGGCATAAATTTACACGCAGTTACTATGCCAGTCGGACATAGCCCATCACTTCAATTGTAGCAGGTGGCCGCTAGTGGCACGTGAAGAGGGAGAAGCTGTCTATGAGAGGAGAACATAACCTCTTCTAAACGTTGACAACATTAAATTCGGAAAAGGGCAATGCAAATTTGCAGCAGAAGAGTTAGTTCTAAGTCGTTATGAAGGTATTTTAATAACTGACTTAACTGAAACAAGCGATGATTCACATCCTCCATACTTTGGTTTTGCCACCGAGATGTCAATGTTAGTTTCTTGAGCAAGTTTGGGTGGAATTGGCTTTACTATAATATACAGAAAAAGAAATACCATCACAATACAATGGTCATGGTGGCAGAGGTCAAGGATGATGATGATCTGGTTAGTGAAGGGGAAACCTGGTAAGTTCTTTCAAAGCAATGTAGCAAGGGTAGTGTGAGACTTTACCCGCTAGTTGGTGACAGAAAAGGGTACCCTGGCCAAGTGCTTGCCAGTTAGTGCTGGCTAGCGTACGGTAAGAAACTACCGTTCTCCTTCACTAGTTATGGGGTCTATTCTGGATGCTATCTTCTCCCCGTGCAGTGACCAGGGGTTTCCGAGTTCCAAACTTAGCGTTTGCCCTCCGTTCACTATCCATTTTTATCCTTCTAAAACGTCTGTAGTAAAACAAATTAGCCATCTTATCTCTACGACAATTTACTTGCTTCAGTGAGGATAAAGTATCCTTATGAATTTGTGGAATAATTTAGGTGAACTACAACAGTTTTGGCTTGACCAGTACTATGGTACACTGTACACAGTATTTCTAAAAAGCTTAAAATGATAATATTATACTATCAATAGTGATAATATAAACTAGAAATACCAAAATACATTAAGGTCACCTTTCAGCACTTGTGTTTCATTAGAATGGCGTGACTCGGATTAGAACTAACGAAGCAGTCCTTCATTGAGCAACTACCATATCAGCATCAACAATAAGGCCATTGGATGAATACCATTGCCCATATCAGTGAAGAGTGTAATAGTGATTCGAAGCGATACTATGATACCTGAATGCATAAAGCTATCTTATTAATATAATAATATAATAACAGGTTTCACCCCCACGAAGGAACGTGGGGATCCGGAAGGGTCGCTGGTGCGGCTACTAACGCCAGCCCCAAAAGAAGTTTATTTCTTGTGGATGTTTTTATTGTTGGTTATTTACAGCTTATCTTTATTTCGTGGCGATAAGTGATTATTCGTTAATTCTAAACAGTTACTTTTCAAATTTTATTTGACTTGGAACGTAAAAACCGTAAAGGTAAATGCGGAATTACGCATTTAGTTGTTATAACCATGACAGTAAGGCTTAGCGGTAGGGATTTCATCCGTGATCCCAAAGGTCGAGGATTGAATTCCAGCTCAAGAGTCTTACATTTAAGTCAAAAAGCAATGGAAATAAGTTTGCATCTGTATTTATTTACCACTATTCGAGCCAATTTAACTTGCCATCATGTTTATTCTAGAACATTCTATAACATACATGGCCACCAGCTTCCGTATCAATGTTTGGGTTTTAAAAGTTATTGAAATTCTGTCTTTGAGAAGTTTTCATATTTGGGAAGAATTCAAACTAGGCACGGAAGTTTTATTTTTTAAATAACTATTCAGTAACCAGAATGAAATCCTAAGCTAATTATTAACTTATGGAAAAGGAGTTTTGCCAACTTCAGCTGGCTTTTGTTTCAGCCAGACTAGGGCTCGTTTGTGGCTTTGTAGCTCTTTGCTA
>JAHWFP010264156.1:0-12551 GCA_023313725.1 Lithobius niger | reverse complement strand
TGTTGTCTTAATTTTCACTGGAGACGTGAGGTCAACCACGGCCGAGACGAGCAGCAAAGGGTCCCGACAGTTTCAGTCTTGACTCTTCACTCAAATCGTGAATGTAGGCCACGAATGAGACGAGCAGAAATGGAAAAGGATGGTTCGTAAAAGTGAAATCACATTTTTAAAAGTGGTAAACTGAGTAAAAGTGGTAAAAGTGGGTCACCAGGTTGCCATGTAACCTGAGAACATTTTGCGTTTGAATCATTATTTCCATGGGCACGGGACGGATCTGGCGATAAGTGGTAATTATGGTTTATGTTTTTTTATTTAATATATTTTATAAGTATTAAAAAATTTTTTAATTCTTTATTTATTATAATCTCTTTATTTTAAAACTTTATTTAAAACTTTAATTTTAAACTTTTTATAAATATTTATAACTTTGGTTGGAGATTTGGGCCTAACAAAAAGTTTATTTGCGAATTTAGACATAATATTAGTTTTAACATTAGGTTTTAATTTCTAAAATAATCCCGAATCTGACAGTTGGCGGTTCTTCTTGCTCTTTTTCTCGCCCAAACGTCAATTTAAAATTTTTTTAGTTAAGCGTCTTTTGAGTTTTGTGATTTCTTGTTTTGTCTTCATTCTTTTGTTTAATAGGTAAAAACGAACGTTCATATCTCCCCTCGTTTAACGTTTTGTTAATCAATAAAAACCCTTAAGGCGTTTCCAACAATTTTGACACAACGTTTTAAAGTCCAAAAAGTCCATGTCGGAGCCAACGTGGTTTTCGTAAACGAGTTTCAAATTTAAATCGTCCACGGGGAAAACGATTAATAAATTTGCGTTGTCTCTAACTACTTGTTTTGGAATTCTTGTGTAGGACTGACCGCAATAAAAAACATCGGCATTTGAGTGACGTCCTTGCGCAAAGTAGCGCTCGATGTTTTTTGTTTTTTTTGTTTATCCAAAAGACAGTCGTCAAAAAGAATAACGTTTCGAAATTTGGGTAGTTCTTCGGGTGGAATTAAATCTATTTGAGAACCGTCAAAAAATACGACGTTGCGTCCAATGTTTTCCTCAATTTCAGCAAATACAGACTGCAAAGCTTTATATTTAGGCTGACATAAAGTTTTACTGTAAATAAATAACCGGTCATAGTCGAGCCATCTTTCGTGACAGATGAAATTAAACAATAAGTTTAGTTTTTCCGCAATTTGCGGGCCCTATAATTAAACATCTGATATTCGAAGGTAGAAATGGATGATATTTTGGTTCTTTCTTAGGCACAAAAAAGTCGTAGTTTTTAATTTTCATTTGTTTTAATGTTTAAAGAGATACTAAATCCATAAAGTCTTCATCTGTAAATGTATTGCTGGCAACATCTGACTGAGTCACTCCAAAGTCTACATTGCACCAAAATTTCATGTTGCTGGGAGAATCATTGGTAACGTATACTCAGGGGCGTAGCGACGGGTATTTTGTTGGGGCAGACAGGAAAATCTGCCGACTGATCCGACCCACTCCAGCTAGGGGGTCTGGGGGAGCGTTGTGAGCTCCCCCAGTGGGCCCCGGGCAAAGCCCCGGAAGCTGACGGATTTTCAGGTATTCTAAGACCTATTCTGGCTTGAAAGCATTTACATTTCAGACATTCTTGGCTCCACAAAAGTTAAAGAAAATTAATGAACCGTAGGCAGTGAGCTTTCTTAAAAAAAAGCCCTTTTCCATGCCCTAACTAAGGGCAGATACAGAAACTTAGCTTGAGAGGAGGCCAATTTTCAAAAAAAATCGAAGGAACATTTCAAAAAAATAAATTTTCACGCCCTCATAAACTTTTGAACAGGGATGTCACCGTACTTTCCCCTCCCCGCCAGGAGCCTCACAGAAAACGATAATAATTAAACAAGGGGCTACAGCGACTATCTAGTCGCATTGGTCTCCTGTACAGTTCGTTCACTTCCAATGTTGAGGTGCACACCTCTATCATGCACTACAACAGCTATCTCTATTATATAATCTAAAAACAGTAACCATCAGAATTGCCCGTTACAAATGTGTTAGCTTTTAAGCTTATTTTACGTTTTAGGCATAATTGTCAGCGTTTAGGCCTATTTTACAACTTTAATTTCGTAAGCAGCAACTAATGGAGATATTTGGATTGTATACAGTAAGCCTATTCATTTTTACATCATGGTATGCATCCGCGCACACAGTTACAGAATACAACGTCATGCGCAACGTAGCCTAATATAGATCAGTGGTAGTAGGGAAGGGACAGGAGAAACGCTGCAGCAGCGACTCGTAGCAACTATTGACGTTGCCATGGTACCGTGATTTTAGATTTAATTTTCTTTTTTTTAGGACTAATTTTTTTAACGGCAGATTTGATTTCGTAAGTAGCAGATAAGCCTAATGGAGAATTTGGTTTGATCGTAAGCCTGTTCATTCATGCAACAATGCGACAAGACTATTTTAAACGAAGCTAAAATGTTTTTGTTTTTAGGGCTGCGTTAACACAAATCTTTAGGATTTCAATTCGACGATGAAATGTTATTATTGAATTTAGTTACGTCGAAAAAGTCTATTAGCTGTAAGGAGGCAACGATGTTTTAATTTGCCATGTTATTTAACTAACGTTTGACACTGAATCGAACGTTGTAAACAGTGGTCATCAATTTCTGGTACAGAATACTAAAATGGCAGGAGATCACGTGCCTGGCTGTAACAGTACTCTGATGGAAACTACATTCCTGTAGGAAATCGCCCACCAGTTTGTGTAAAAAGGCACACAAAATTGCGAAATGGGATTGAAAATGTTAGACTAAAGAGAGGGATTGATTCTTGAACACAATAAGTACAGGTACCGACCGTTATCAACAAATGGCAAAACACGATCGCACGTTTGTTTTATTCAAGAAGTTACCCACTAAATGCAGTCCTTTTTCGAATTGTCTCGACTAGTAGTGAATTACATTTTTTTCATTTATTCCATGCACACTTTTTTTAACTGTTCCTTTCTCCTGGGGGAGGGGGGGGGTGGTTTGGTCCTAACGACGACTTTAGAAGAACGGTGGATCCATGGTGAATACATGAACTGACTGCCTTACCTGTACTGCTGTTTGTTTTATGTATGAAAATCAAGCAATTTAATTAAGAAAGAGGATCTAGTTTCGTTTCTGTAGTGTAGTGTATTTTTGTTCAATCCAACCTCTATAGTATTACGGTCATTTTCAACATAACAGCACGCAGTGAAGAAATTTCACTGTAGTGTTCAAATACCACGATGTAAAGCAAGAATAATTTAAGTACTTTCGTGAAAGCTGTTTTATTTTCAGCAATTTTCGGTACAAATGTCAGCTATGATTATAGCTATGATTGCAGTCGGCACCAGACCGTTGCTTAATTACCGATTGATCAACAGGTTAACAGTCGGTACCACAAGTATTACCCAATTTACACGATCGGATAGCTGCTTAGAAACTAGTATAGTATGTCCAGAAAACCGAGTAAAGTTGGACTGTCACGAATATGGAAGTACTGTCATTTTGATAGTGATTATAAGAAGAAGAAAACCGTTACCGGTACCGCAAAAGAAAACTGCAAGTAAAATTAAATGCTGTTCCATCAAACTCTTATTGACATAGCCTCAAGAAAAAACCAAAGCAAAAAAATGACATTGACAAGGTAAATCTAAAATACCATAGCTAATAATCATAGTTGTGGTATTTGAACCGGCCTATCGTTAAGATAGTTCTCTGTATATGATGCGAGCAAAGATACCTTTCTTTTGTAGTATTCAACAAACAGCGAAAAACCTTAAAATACTTTTTTTTTTAGCTAGAGTCGGCAAATGTCGGCTAGAGTCGGCAAGTAGTATTTTATGGTCAAAGGTTTTTATAGACAAAGGTACCTGTTAACCTTGTATTTTTTTTTTATAACCAGTACCTAATTGCTCGGTTGGCTGTTAAACTAAGCTGAATCGGTTCCTAGCTTAGATCACATCAGCTAACTAATTAGGCTTGAAGAAATTTTAGATTTACCTTGTCAATGTCATTTTTTCTACGTTGGTTTTTCTTGAGGCTATCTCAAAAAGAGTTTCATGGAACTGCATTTAATTTTACTTGCACAGTTTTTCTTTTGTGGTACCGGTAACGTTTTTTTTTTCTTCTTATAATCACTATCAAAATGACAGTACTTCCATGTACTTTACTCTTTTTCCTGGACATACTATACTGGTTTCTAAGCAGCTACCCGATCGTGTAAATTGAGTAATACTTGTGGTGCCGACTGTTAACCTGTTGATCAATCAGTAATTAGGCAATGGTCTGATGCCGACTGTTAAACCTGTTGATAACGAATGGAGTTATCCTTCTGGGAAGGAGGAGGCATTTTTGCATGAAGAAGCATCCAATCCTGTAATGCAGCGTGTTCTCTTCTTTTGTTACGGTACCCGACTGCTAATCTAGCTTTAAGCAGTCAAGGTCACTTTAACAAAATTAGAATATGCATCTGAATAAAGAGAAACATTGACTTTTTATTTTTTAAAACTGCACGCATAAAGTCGCATTAAAGATGAAAATGCTGTTAACTGTCGGTATTATAACTTCTCTGAGCCAAAGACAGCTTTGAAGCCGCACTATCCAATGCCCAGCACTGGCCGAGCAAAGCCGGTTGCTCCGTCGAGCTGTAAGTGAGCAGCCCCTTCATCAGAGTACCGAACCCCGGATAATTTAAGTCGTCGACTTGTTTATCACTTAGATGGTATTTGATATTAGAAAACAGGAACATGGGAGCATTATTAATAAGACTAGCTACGTCAGCGTCCGCGTAAGCCGAGTCATCGTCCTTCACCAACCTCCCTTTAATCAGGAGGTAACTGTTAACATCGTGCAGAAACAAACCATGGTTTTCTACATGTATTCGGATTTCTGAATTTACATTGTTGAGATTAGTGCCAACAATAGGATTGTATTCATGGTAGGTGTAAGACTCGACCGATGAATCGTACATCAAAGGTTCGTTGATTTTTAAGTAATCTTCTACTACGCTCATTTTCTGGGTGTTGTTATAAATTTGATGAAAGCTTTGTTTCTAGGTGCCAAACCGTTCGTTTTTTATTATTAGAGCTAAAATTTAAAAAAAGAGTCCTTTCCCTTTTTCCCAAACACAAGCATTTTTATCCTTTTTTTTTTATTTAACTCGTAGATCTCAAATGAAGACACACCCCTGAGGTCTCGCCGTTTAAATCCAATGGCTCATTGGTCTGCGAAGTGAGCCAAACTCTTATATTTCTGATTAATTTGGTAGTAACCGAGAGGTAAATTAAATTATGAAGGGACTCTTGATTTTGAAACCGGTCAGGGAATGGGGATAAAAAGAGTATAAAGTGGACTGAGTGTCGTTGTTTAGGTAAGAATTACGAATAATATCGACGTGCACGAAAATTGTATTGACGCTCATAATGTCAACTGTATTGTGACTTTCTTGACTTCTAAAATAATTGCCCGAGTCAAACCCCAAAACCAGAGCCAAACTCTTATCACTAGAAAAGGATAAGCTGCAGTTCGAATCGGTAATTATCATATCGGTTCTTACAGTGTTTAGATTCGGAATAATCGTAATGGCATCCTTGGTGTGGCCATTTGCATCTATCACCGACTTGAGAAATTTATTCAAATCCTCGATTTCTTAAGCTCCTGGGGTAACTAACACTTTCAGCCAGGAGGCGACAGCATCGGACGTGTATTGAATTTCGTCATTTTTTATGTAATGTTGAGTATGCTGTTTTATGTGTCTAAATTAAGCAGAGCCAATTCGTAATTTTTTTCAGAGTCCAAATGAATGAGAGTATTTAGATTAATTCTCAAATCAGAGTCTTTGCCAGAGAGAATAATTGAACAAGAATTCATGATGTCTTTTTTTTAAAGAGATATACTCGGAATGAAAAAAGATTGTACTATTGTAAAAAAGAGCAACCGTAAAGAAATCAAGATGAAATATTGCGTAAAATGTACACCCATTCGTACTCTCCAGTCGGTAGATACTTGCACATTACACAACCATACAAGTTGTTGAAACCCAAAAATATGATGTAAGATATCTCTTTATCAGGGTCGAAGTAGATGGTTGTTGGCTTTAGCGTATCTTCTAGCTATAAACGAGACACCGCCTCTTATACCCTTTAACACCATAAGATGCATGTCAATGTTAGTGAAGAGACACAAAGACACTCCCGTCCTCTTGAGTGCTGCGTCCCAAAATAGGGAGGGTGTAGAAATGTAATGGGAGGGGTCCAATCTGTAACTAGACAAACTTGTCGCTCTAAAGTTTTCAAAGACATCGGCTAAAAGCCCAATGTCTGTCCACAAATACAGGTCGTGGTAATCTCCAAAAGTTTTGCGTTTGCCTAAATCTCAAATCTTCATCGTGTGTTCATAAGATTCGGAGCAAATCACTTCTGTCAACAACGAGGTAAACGCTGACAGGGGAGGCAAACACTCCTCCTCAAAAACTTCCACGTTTGTAAGGTATTCGTACGGAAATACACCTTTTCACCTAAGGCCTCGGACGACTTCCATCGATTCACCTTCAAAAAGCTTATCCGTAATTCTGAAGCGCTTTAAGTTTGAAGCTAAAGTTTCTAATGATGCCGTCATAAACGCCAGACTATCGATGGAAGTAAAACCACCTAATTTCATGCTGCTGATTCTTTCCTTGTTCTTAGCGATGATCCTCACGTTACGCAGAGCGTTCAAATTTTTAAACGAATTCAAAGCCTTCACAACGAAATGACCGTCGTATTTTTCGAAATTATGCATAACAACCGCTATGTTTTTGTTCAAAGTGTAAGCAAAGTTACACTTGCTGTGCGGGGCACCTCAAATTCACCGGCGTTGTGGTCGTGGTCTCGTTCTTTCATAAACCCATTAAACTATTCTTGGGGAGAGGGTAAATGCACCGTGTTTGCAAAGATAGCACAATGCTGCTGTTTTGTACAGCATCCACTGCTCCTTGGTTAAACGTTTCATTCGTTGCTTGTGGGAATTCACGTAAGTCACGATCCTTTTCTGGTCCTCTAATACAGATTCGAAGAAAACCTTCACGCAGTCTACTCCTTTATACAACTTTTTGGAAAATACTTCACCTAAATGGTCCACAATCACATAGGCAAAACTGCAAGCTTGGTGTATGTGGTTAACTCTGGCGTAAGTATCGTTTCCATCACAACTGGAGACTGGTTGGAGTGCCGCTTTAAACTCTACGTAGGCTATGTACAACCTTTTGAGTTCGTTCTTGAAATTCTTAAACTGGATAACATCATTGTTAGGCAATTAGGTCTTTTGAAACAAAACTCCCTCGCAAGAAGGAAGGTGGTCGTTTTCATACCTGAAATTATTTTGAAAACCGTGTATACAATGCCTGCAAAAATATTTCAAGTTTCTGTTGGGGTTGAAACTCGCGATAAATTTGTTGAAATCTTTTGTCGTCACGTAGTGTCCGTCGAGAAGAAGCACGTCGACGTGATGATTACTTTCAACTAAGGAACTTGCGTGATAAACGCAAGGTTCGTCATCCTCGAAACCAAAAACAGATACCGAAATGTTGTTGGCTTTTTCGAAAGCCGCGATCTTGGGTAAAGGAACAGGGTATTTATCCAACATACCGACAACTAACTCATGCGCACGAGAAAGGTAATATTTCGTATCCCAATCATGTTGTGAAGATAGGCGAGGTGTATACCAGCTAACACGGACCACAGAAAACATCTGTCATCCTCACTACGCACATTGACCAGGACATCGGAATCTAGATTGAGCTTGTTGGGGAGAGTTGTGTTACCTTTTCCTGCAAATGGTCTATAGAATCCAACGCATAGTTCAGTGCACACACATGCTTGACAACCTATCTAGTTCCTTTTACGGCAAACTGACCAATACTATGCAGACTCTTGTATGACATTTCTGAGAGACCCTCTTGCTCCCCACTCTGAGCAGGTTGGAGTTAAAATAAACTTTAATAGTTTCCGTATTGTCCGTCGCTTTTTCGAAGAGAATGCATAATCCAATTTGAGCTTTTATGTTTACCATAAGACGTTGACATTGTTCTAAAAGATTCTGATATTTATCCTCGTACTGTTCCAACAAAATGAAGAGCTCGTAGTGCATTTCATCCGACACAAAATCCCGCTTGAAAGTCAAGAAGCAACTGTTGAAAGCATCGAAACTGTCGAATGAGATCAAACCTGCCCAATTCCAAACTGAACGGCCTCACCTCGAGTTCGGTATCGTCGGTCACCTCCGTCTTGTCTTTCAAATCGTGAATCATGTAGGACAAGGCCCATTCGATTCTGGTATCCTCTATTATAGGTACGACTAAAGATCTGACGTTGTTGACAACGAGATTGCAATTTGCGGCATTTGGGAAATTATTTCTTTCCTCAACAGAGGTTTGAGTTTACGAAAAGACAATTTACGTTTCTTTTTTGAAGATTTTCTAATTTCTCTCGCACGTTGTTTTACAGTCCCTCTACACTTGTACCGTTTATATGCAAGCTGATTAGAGCAAGTCACACCGTACGATTTACAGGTTACGTTACATTTTCCTTTGTGACGTCTTTCGTGCCTCCGTTTATGTGTATTGTTCTTGAACCTCTTTTCGCAGTATTGACACAAGAAGAAAATCCCATTGTCAGACATTGAAAGATCAAGTTTTGCTTCGTCAACCATCGTTGGTTTTTTTTTAATATTCCGATGTCGAAACTGTCTCTTCGTTCATCGGAAGAAAATTAGACGAATGTGAAATCCTGGTATGAACTACAGCTTGTTCCAAATTGGGGAAATACTTCCAACAAGCTTCGCAGTAATATATACCCCCAAATTTGATTTTTTTCGGGCGTAATTATTTTTCCATCGCATCAGTCGTAGTGTGCGAAAAATTCAACGTAGGAAGAAACGAGTCCTCCGCAATCGAGGCAAGTAAAGTTGACGACGCAAGTCTTCTTCAAATGATTTTCCACCTCTTCTCGCGATAAAAACTCTCCCTTGCATTTCTTGCACTGGAACCTTGAAACCACATCGCACTTGGCAGCCATGGCTAATATAAAGATCTACAGAATTATCTGCACCTTTTATACCCACCACTCGCTAAACTTGCCCCAGGCCAACCCATGCAATAGAAAGTTACATGATCGTATCCCCTCCACATTAAAAAAATTGGTGCATGGTGCACGGTGCACAGTATACAGTGCACTGGTGAACAAACCAGCAACAACACTGTAAAAAAAACCTGCAAAAACACTCAAATACGATTAGGGTAAAGGGGCTCATCTGTGGCGTTTTTCCTGATGGGCTGCTCAGAATGGGTTGCTCTGCGTTTTCCCCCTACTACTTCCCCGAGATCTAAATTCATGCCCGCATGATACAGGACAGGGAGACAGGCACGCGAATCAGTATAAAGCGTAAAGTGTGGAAGAGCCATGTCAAGAACAACGTCCATGGCCACGGAGAGAATCTTGAGGACACGCCACACGAAGCACCCTTTACACACATTTTGAACGAGGGGATGAATACTACAATACGTCCTGACTTCACATGCGATAGATACGATGCATCACAGTACACACTACATGGGAAACAAGTCATTGAAAACAGAAACAAGATCAAGACACCAGATCCAGGGACAGTATGGGATCACTGACGCTACCGATAAAACTGACTTCCCAGTACCACGAGCCAGACTACGATGAACACACACACCACAACTAGTACACCTAAGCTCTGAAGTAACACTTCACTCAACCCAAAATAGTCAGCCTGAATTGATCCAACAGGATCAGTCCAGCTGCGCCCAAGATTCCAAAGACACAGCATAACCAAGACAGCCTTTTTTTTACGGAGGGACAAGAAGGCTCACCGGCTTTAACCAGTAGGACTGAAATGGCAGTCGACACGGGACAGCCTGTAACTACCCGAAGACATTCATTTGCATTGATTTGAAGGGCTCGAACATGACGTGGGAAGCAGGCCAAAAAGGCAAGTGATAGTCCATCAGCAAACAGAGAAATCCGCGGTACACAGACAAGAGATCTACCAAAGGATTCCTGGCGAGAAAACGGAGAATTGGAAGATGGCTCACAACCCTGTCTTTAAGCTGGCAAACATCAGCCTTCCACGACAAGGACCCATCAAGAATCATACCAAGATAACGGACCTCTCAGGATGCAATACCTTTACACCAGCAACTGAGAGACTCACTGGTTCAGCTCGGACCAACGGATCACGAACGAACACCAGGAGCTCAGTGTTAGACGCGGAGAGAGAGACTGACCACACTGCCGAGCTGTTCGCCACAATATTTACAGCCCTTTGCACATACCAAGCTAAAGTAAGTAGGTCACTACCCACAAACCATAGCGCAACGTCGTCAGCATAGCAGACTACATTGGCACCCTGTCCCAATTCAGCAAAAACGTCATTAATGGCTATAGCAAATAATAACGGATGTGCCCTGTAACAATCATTGCTTCAATAATGTTGGCTATTACAGCAGAGTTGAATAGTTACAGCATGGACGATCGTTGTTGTGGCCTTTATCGCGCTTGGTATCAAATCAGAGAAACAGGCAATTCAGCCACATTGAGAATAACAGTTGAGCCCTCCATTGAAAACGTTACTTACTACCTTAAGCAGATCGAACAGCACGGGTGTGAAGGATAGGGGAGCAGAGATGAGAAGGGTCTTCAGACCACACAATGGTGGGAATGCGGGAGGGGGGTGGCAGGGAGTATAGGGGGGACTGAAGAGGCAGCAGGGAGAAATCTGACCACACAATGGGGAATTGTGGGCGAGGGAAAGAGGAGTTCGGGTGGGGGGAGTCGTCAGCAGTCCTTTTCAATTCATGCTGCCAAGTAAAGTAATTTGCTTGTGCATGCGGAAACTAGCTAGACCAGCATATGTTATGCCGGGAGTACAGCTAGTATTATTTACAGCGTTTTATGTCAATTATTTAACGAAATAAAGCTCACACAAAAAAATTACATGCATTGCTGAATAATAATCCCTACCTGACTGCAATCCCTGGTATAAACGAAGCATTTGACACTTGCATTGATACTGATATTTGCAGACTTTGTAGCATCCCACAGCGTCACAATATCCACATCGTCAGAAGTGTTTGTTTTCTCTGACAAGAATCTCAGCATGGGATTGTAGCAATGCAGTTGGTTAATGTAGCGATTATATCTTTCTTGCAAAAGACGAAGTTGGTCTGTATCAGGCGAGCAGAATGTGGAAAATGGCATCTGTATTAAATCTGGATGTTCTATCAATACATTCACAGATACTGGATATTCCAAGTAGTAGCTGATTCTGTTGACAAACTGTGCTAAACAGAGTGCAGTACATAACAGAAGTATTACACCCCATGAAAGTCTTTTGAATAATGAAGTCTCCTTATCCACTATTACAGCCAAGGCATTCAGTTGGATTTTAGTTTTAGTCAATCGAATTTGGTACAAAACCATTCGACGAATTCGTTTGTTAAGAGGATTTTCACGGATATTTAGAACCCTTTTGGTGGCCATTATCAAGTTGGTCAATGTTGATTAGAAAATAGTCGATGCTAATGACACTGAATTTATGTATGGTTCCTGAAAATGAAATGTAAAAGTTTAATTTCAAACCTATTAGGGAATGTGAAAGTACTACATCATCACAAAATTGGTAATTTTTAACCCCCTTCCCCTCGTCCAGTATTTCGTTTTTCTTAACTCCTCCTCCCCACCCCCATGAAGGCAACAGGTAGGAGGGAATTTTGAAAATTTGTTGAGGAAACCTGAGAACTTTTTTGAACATTGCTTACGTCATCTACTGGCCACCCCCTCGCACCCGTTTGCAGCAATTGTCATCAATATGCGAACCTCTCCTCCACCTTCTTAAGGATGTAATACTTGAACGTTCCCTTAATACGACCCCACAATGCAAAATGTTGTTAAGCTGCCACAACTTAGATGACAAGCACTACTGGTGCCTTTAACTCAAAAAGAAACAATAACCTGCTTCACTCATAATTTACAAATCAAACAACTACTTCATTTCAAAAACTTTTCCATGCAAGACAAGAGGAAGTACGTAGACAATCAACACCAATACTTCTAAAATTACCACACTACCCCAATGATTTCAAGCACTTGCTTATTTTCTCCAATAAAAGCCGGCTTCACCATTTCCTTAGCATAATATTGCTGGAGCTCTTAATGTCACCATTGCATACACTTTCACATACTGAGCAAATTGTGGGCATGACCTCAAACATGCCTCTGCTATGTCTACGGTAACGTTTTTTCTAATGGATTCATTGGTCATACTGATAAGAATAATTCTTACTTGTGGTACAGAACCTATTTCAGCAAGGGTAAAAAAAAATAATTGAGGGATAATACCACATGAAAAAAAAAAACAATGACACAAAAGCAAAAAATAAACAGCCATGAGAGAAGTCGAAAGAGTCATGAGACAGGACACTAAAGCCAAGAGACAAGTTAGAAGAGTCACCAGTAATGAAATTTG